>VUQH01047616.1:6113-19075 GCA_015106775.1 Etroplus canarensis
GTCACACCACAGAACACATTTCCACTGCTCCAGCATCTAGAGGTTCCACTCCATCTGACGTGTTGAATTGTGTTTAATGATGCAAGGTATACACGCAGCTGCTCAGCCATCAAAACCCATGCCATAAAGCTGCCGGTGCACAGTTTTTGCGCTGATGCTAATGCCAGAACAGGTGTGGAATTCTGCAGTCGAATGGTCAGCGGAACATTGGCAACTTTTTTGCGCTGTGCACCTCAGCACTTGGAGACCCTGCTCTGTAACGTCAGGTGGTCTGCCACTTCATGGTGTGTTGCTGAGGTTTCTAAACTTTGCAATAATACCACTTACAACTGGTCATGGAATAGTGTCCCCTGTACTGGTCTGGAAACTTTTTTCTTTCATCTGTATTAATAAACACATTCATAAAGTTAAAAAAAAAATCATAAAACAAAGACAGTAAGCTGAAAGACTTTAGCAATGTATGTTTTGTTACAGACGTGATTTTTAATTTTTTGTGGACAAGCTACTAATGAATTTAGTGTCTAACTTTTTTATGTGTCTGAACATCTTGATGGATTGTTTTTCATTTCCATTTTATGTTGTGTCATTTTATCACTAGTAGTCTGTCAGGGTTATTAACTTGTGACTAAGATAGAAATAATACTTTGCAATGATTACATATTAATTGTATGCTACCCATAAATGCAATGCAATGTACCTTCAGCTGCTCCCTTTTTTTCTAAACAAGGGGTCACCACAGCAGATTAATCTGCATTGGTAATTTGGCAGAGGTTTGATGCAGGATGCCCTTCCTGACGCAACCCTTCATGGTGAGAGGGGCTTGTGTCCCCACCTGGGTTTGAACCAGGAGCCTTTTGCTTATAAGGCTAATGTGTCAACCACTACAGTAGAAAGCTACCCAAGAAGTGTTAATTAATCCTGTTAAAACTAAACACAGAAACCAACATTTTGAAAATCACTCCATCTTTGCAATATCAGCAGTATGGTCACTCATTGGTTAACACTTTTACCTCACAGCAAGAAAATCCTGAGTTGAAACCCAGGTAGGGCCCTTCTGTGTGGAGTGTGCATGTCCTCCCCATGTTTGCACAAGTTTTCTCCAGGAGTTCTAGTTGCTGCTGCCACCAAAAGACATACTAGGTTAATGCCACCAGCCTAGGACACCCTTGCAGAAGAGATTTTTAATCTCAAGAGTCCGTCCATTCATTCATTCATTCATCTTCTTCCGCTTATCCAATTCAGGGTCACGGGGGGCGTTAGAGCTGATCCCAGCTGTCATAGAGTGAAAGGTAGGGTACACCCTGGACAGGCTGCCAGTCTGTCGCAGAGCCAACACAGAGAGACAGACAACCATTCACGCTCATATTCACGCGTACTGTCAATTTAGAATTGTCAATTACCCCAACCCCTTTGCATGTCTTTGGACTGTGGGAGGAAGCGGGAGCACCTGGAGAGAATCCACACAAGCACAGGGAGAGCATGCAAACTCCACTCAGAAAGGTCTAAGCCAGGGGGCGGATCTGAACCCAGTCCCTCTTGCTGTGAGGCACTACTGCTAACCATCATGCTGCTCTTTAAGAGTCCACTTCCTAGTTAAATAAAAGTAAAAAAATTGACAGATAAAGTCAACATGGAGAAGTTCAGTAGACACTATAGACATGATAGAATACAAAGTAGAAGGAGCCTTTGATTCTGGGTCCCTCTCTATATACTGTAGTTTAATAATTTCTGAAGCAAAGTTGACAGAACATGAGGATAACATTTAAAGTTAGGATAGAATAGTTATAAAGAAATGAGGTATGTTAAAATGCTGACGTTTTGGTCTCTCTGAAGGTGTAAAAGGCCTAAAGGGTCTCCTTCTTTTTATCAGTTTAAACCTTTTAGGCTTAAAGGCTCAGTGGCATGAGTCAGTGTGGCACCAGAATCAAGACTATAATCCCAATAGTTGCACACATCCTGACTACAACGGTAGAGTTAAGTATGTCATCTCCATTCTTCATTTTCATTCCTGCTTCTTTTCCACTTTCTCATTGCCCCTCTCAGTGTGAAGTGCATTGTTGTACTGAGCACATGCAGTGCCAAGGACAAACCAGCCCTCCTTGTAAAACCCCCATGTCCAATTCCAATTCTCTGGCTCCTTCCACCATTCGTCTTATCTAATTAAATCTGCACACAGTTGGTCCTGGGCACTGGAAACTACATTGTGGGGTCCCTGGACAAGCAAAACAAATGAAAACCCCAGCATGCGGAGATTAGAAGCAGACCCTCCATGTGGCTTTTGTATGTATAGAGGAAAAGAAGGAAGGGAGGATCTAACTAGGAGGAGGAGGAGTAAGGGATATAGGATGTAGAAAAAAGAAAGGTAGAACAGAAAAATAAGTTTGAAGTAGATATGGTAGGCATGGAAATGGATAAGTGAGGGAGAAAGAATTATTCAGCACACCATAGAGTGAGGCCGAAAGTGAAATGGAGGAGAGGAAAGAAGAAAAGAAAAGATGGGAATGAAAGATGGGGGACAGTGTATCTTGGCATTGAAGAGGCAGCAGGGCAAATTGTGGACAGATGTAACGTCACTTATATAAAGCAATAAAGTAGAAATCAGAAGGTAGATGTTCAGTCTTTTTATAGTGTAATAAAATATCTTCAAAACTGACTTAACAAAAAGAGTTATGCTTCATACAATAAAGTTAGAGGCCTTTCCTAAGTTTAGAAAAGAAATTCTGTTAAAAATCCAGCACTGGAAGCTGCTCTTGTTTGTCAACATGGCCTCTTGCCGTGGTCTCGTCAGTTGGTTGCAGGCATGGCTGTTTATTGTTGCTTAGAGCAGTGTGCGCTGATTTGACTAAAAGATGAAAGGCAGTAAACATTCAAATGAGAAAATCAAAAGCAACACTTAAACTCTGAGGGTATATTGGCAAATTATTTTAGCTCATTTGCATATAAAGATGGATCTTACCAACAACTTTGCTTACCCAACTTTTCCAGGAATATGCTTAAAGATGCAAATCCTTCATAATGAATGTTATATTTTACATGCAAGATTTCTCATTCAGATGTAATACAAACATAATCCTAAAAGAGAAAGATGGAGGAGCAGGAGCATTGGAACATATGGAAGTAAAAATATAGTTTTACACGGTGGTACTATAAAAGTTAAAAAGTTATAAACAAGCAAGCAAGAAAGCCATCTAACCTCTTTTCTGCCTTTTTGAAGTGCTTGATCAAGCCTATCAGTTCATATCCAGCTGTGTAAATATGTGTATGTGTTAAATGACCTGCAAGCTAAGTGCCCTGTATAAGGGCATCTGCTATGCAAACAAATAAATAGAGGCACTCTAGCCTTAGAGGTTACTGTGACACACACACACACACACGTATGTGTGTTGTGCATATTTTTTACCCATATAATCAGTGAAAAATCAAACAAGTACTTGGATGCTACATAAAATAGCATGCATAAATGTAGTGGTATTCATGCACTTGCATTCACAGTGGAAGCAAAAACATACATACACACAAACACACTAGTGCAATGTGTGTACAACTAGATCAGGCATAATCGCGGTTTCTGTGGTCGTATTTCTTTCAGCCCATTACCTGTCTAAACAACAGCTCTCTCTGAAGACTCAGAACAGTACATCTGTCATTCAAGAACTCTTAGCAGAGGAAAATACAAGTAAATGGTGTGGTTCATTCATTTTTTTCCCACCAATCAAACTTTTAGTAGGTCTATATTTGTACCTTTTTCAATTTGTATGTCTGATATTGGGAATGACATGAAAGTTAGATGTGCAATCATCCCAGTAAACTAATAATGAACATGCCTTAAACAACATGTACACAAATGGAGATAGATGTAAAGACTAATAAAGACAAAAAAGTTAATTTGCATTCAATTTGGTTTCAAAAGAGAAAAGTGTTGAAAGGATCAGATGGCTGATCAGCTTGGTGCTCTTCAGTGAAGCATGTAAAAGTATAAAAAAAAATCTAGGAAGTCTTGCTGCATATTAGAAGACATTAAAAGCTGATCTGCTCTTTCTTCAAGCAAAATATAATAATTCATAATATTACCACTTTTAGTCAGGAACAACAAGGTGGTGCTGTGGTTGGCACTGATGCCTCACAGCATGAAGTTTCCGACTTCCAGCTGTGGCTGCCAGCTGTCTGGTTTCTGCCCAAAGTCCAAAAATTTGCATGTTAGGTTAATGGGGATTTTAAACTAACCATAGGTGTGGCTATAAGTGTGACTGATTGCCTGTCTCTCTTTGTTAGTCCTGCGATGGAAGGGTGAGCTGCCCAGGATGCACCATGTGTCTTGCCCTATTTCAGCTGGGATATGTTCCCGTCCCTCTGTGACCATGGAGTTAGGATGAATGGGTGGATGGACTTAGAGTCTCTAAGACTCTTAGACTCTTTTAGAGTAGATATTTGTTGGTCTGTTTCATTCCAGTATGCACAAAAAATGAATTAACAATATTATTTCACTTGAAGAGCAGTGTCAACCTTATTACATGATGGTACTTGGAAAATATGTAGCAAGAGATCCTCAGTTTAGTTTTTATCTTTAATTTTGTTGTATTGTTGTGCAGATAAGGAAATACTTATGGATACATAAGGATATACATATGGTGTCTGATACACCATAAAATTATCTCTAAGGTGCTAAATATGCCTCATCTTTCATGGTTGCAAATGTGCAATAGGCCTCTAATGGTCTATCAAAATGGGTACGGCAGGTCATGCTGCTTTCAGCAGGGTTTAAAACTGAGTCTTAGCCAGTATCAAATAAAACAGCACAAGTTACGATCCATAAAAATGATCACACAAAATGAACATGAAGGTGAAAGATACTGTTTCTGCAGCAAGCACAGTGTTATTGAAGTTTATTGCATGACTACAGCTATTGTACTCTGGCCAAATAAAAAGAAATGGCAAAAGAGGAAAAAGAAAAGGCATTTGCTGTTTTGATTGGTATTTTTGATTAGTTTCAGAGCCAAGTCAGTTTCACCCAAAATATTACTTTTTATTTATTTTTTTTATTTTATATGCATCTTGATTTGTACCTGGCTTGTTCTCTTTTGAAACGGCATAATTCATACAGTAGACCCATCTAACAAAGTAAAGCGCACACAGATGAATGGGGGTGGCAGTTCATGGGGTGAAAATAAAAACAATCTCAGCTTCAATTATGAATTCCTTTGACCTTGAATGCAATGATGGGTTATGTGTGTCATGAATAATGGACATCTCCCCTGTCTCTCTCCACTGTACAAGATACATCACAGCCTGGTTTGCTATAGTTTTGGTACATGATCAATGGATATATGTTTTCTATGAAAGCAATGCTTTCAACCTAAATGTAACAACAGAAATGATGCATATGATTTGTGGATTAAAGAGGGAGATGGGCAGTGATCACTGTGTTTTTACCAGTATTGCCCTCTACTGGTAAAATTCTGAAGATTGATTTTGGTAAAGTGTATTGTGTGATGGTGAAAACATTCAGGTGCAGATTTAATGACTCATTTGTTGCTTTGTAATACTGAAGTCATTATTACTGTCTTCCAGAATACACATCTCTCTCTACCTTTCAAAGACAATCCTTTCATTCTAATCTGATTTCTGTTAAAAACATAGATTAAGTTGCAATTATTATCATTAATTATTAACAATCAAATGACAAAACTCTCTCACTTTCTTTTTCCCCTGTCAAACTAGACAGTGAAGTTTTGGGTCCATTTGTAAATGAACTCGATCAAAGAGGCACACACACACACACACACACACACACACACACACAGCGCATATTAGATCAATCCCCTACTGCCCAATTAGGCCTGACAGTAGGATTAAGGAAGGCTGACTCCCCAGGTCACGTGACCTCCGTTATCTGATACAGTTTCCCTCTGGAGAGACACACAGTGCTGATAGCACCCAGAGGAGTGTGTGTGGATGTGTTTGTGTGAATGTGTGTATGAGGGGGTAGAGTGGGAATTGTTTGTTTTCCATATGACATTGCAAGAGTGCTGAATGCGGTATGTGCATGTTCATGATCATGTCTGTAGAGGCATGTTTGCTCATATACTGGTGCAAGCAGAAAAAAAAAACAGGAATATGTTACTCTCTCTACTTGAGCCTATGGAACCCCTTCAGGTGTGTTGAATTACTATACATTCCATCATCATATCATTATAATATATCATTAGGACTTTCTATCATCCAGAACTTCACCCAAATATGTTCTCATTTCTTGCATACAAGTGATGCCCAGTATTTCATGAAGTTATCATGTTTAGCATTTGCATTATGTGCTTACGAATGATTATTATTTCTAGAAACCTGTATGTGATTGCTGAAAAGTTTGTAAATCCACAAATTGAGATGGCAATGTTAAACCAAAGTAATATCCATGTTTTGTTTGTTATGCAAGACATAATACCTGATCAGCAAAGAAGGCCTCACTGAGCCTCCCATGTTTCAAAGCTGCCTTGGCGAGCATGCTGAAGATAATGGGCCTCAGTGTTGTCTGTGGCTGAGTGCCAAGTATTTTGTTTTCCACAACTGGAAGAGGAGATGGAGAAAAAGTCAAGGTGCTTACTCAACCGTGTGTCAGGATATAATGTATTGCCCCAGTTAAGTGGCATAAATTGTTTATTAGCAGCTATTAAATAAGAGTGAAATCCACAGAAATGTGGGTAGAGAGGGCTTCCTGGAGATACGCAAATGTGATAATGTCCATCAGGAAGTCAGAGAGTGCACACATAAACACAGGTACATGCATTAATATTTCTTAAATGTTTATACACAAGAGGATAGGGCTGTAACTCTTTTGTCCACTGTGGTCATTTAAATAATATTTGGATTTGCAGTAGCATTTTTAAACATTGCTGTGAGATGGTGCGGTGAAACCTGAAAAGAGCAGTTCAAGCTTACAAATCCTCCAGTGTGGTACAATAAAGCAGTAAAAGAGTGTGTTCGAATTTCCAGAGACTGAACTCCAGTTATCTCATTGGCTGTGGTTGCTAAAGTTTGCACAAGTAGTTTTGCTTTTTCACTTTGATGAACCATTTTGCTTCAATAAACACAATTACCATTCAGAAGTTGCATTTTGTGTGTACTCAGGTTACCTTTGTTTTATATTCAAGTATGACACAGTATACACAAAAACAGAAGAAACCAGTACAATAAGAAGTATTACGGAATCATAAGATTAATGTGAATAAAACCCCAAAACTGAAATCATTGAATACAACAACTTTTGATAGAGATCAAAAGCAAACATATGATCACTGTAAAATAAGAAACAGAAACTGACAGTCAGACTTATAGAGTAAGGCAATATGTGTTCTAACTAAAAGACTTGTAGAAGTAAATAGTAAATAAATGTACTAGACAAAATCAGAATGTCAGTGCTATAGTAGCTCATCTAGCTCATCACCCCTCACAACTCACAGGTTATGTAATGTATGAATGTACAATGTGTGAAGTACAGGGAGAACGTGATATGTTTTCTTGTCATTGGTTAGCTGTTTTGTAAAAACTAACGGGAATTAAAAAAATAAAATCCAATGAGAAGTCAGGGAGGATTGCAAACACCAAAAACAGCCCTATGGTGGCGGGGCAGATGCAAGTTCATTTAACATTAAAATTCAGACCAATATTCTCAGGGATAGTGATTCTTGAGAAAATGGAAAAGTGTCCAGAATCCAGTAAATAGTTCTTTGACCTTGAGCACAGCTGGGATGGAAACCTGGTTTTCATTATGTGCAAGTTTCACTCAAATCTGACCAATCTGAGCATCTGACTCTAGGAAGAGTAGCAAGTCTTGTGAACGAAACAAAAATATAACCTTAACTTTGACCATGAACTCAATTAACACTGAAAAACTATTAGGTGATCACTGAGTGCAAGTTTCACTAAAATCTGACCAATAGTCTTGGAGGAATAGCAACTCTTGTGAAAATGGAAAAATGGAAAAAATGAGTCCTTAAAGGGCAAATGAAACGATTTTGCCAAAAATCACAAAAAGTCACTTTTCCAGTAGTATATAGTTTAAATTATCATGTATACTTGTTTTCCAACCATATTTATTTGAAAACTAATGATAAAACCAAAATATATTGGAGATTTTTACGGAATTTGCAGAGTTCGGTGTTGCCACGCATGTTCAAGAGCTCGTGCACAGTGAAACGTCAGAGATGCCAAACTGGGTCACTCAGTCAGTTGTGCAGGTGCTGGTCACTGGTCCTGTATCCCTGACATGGTGAGCTTTCTTGCCAACCAGGACAAAGTGAGCCTGAGGTAACCCTAAACATCCACGTAGAGGTTATATGTTCACGGGCTGACAACATGCATTTTACCCTTGAGCCAAAAGCTAGCAGTTCCGACTCGGAAGCGGACTGCAGATATCAGGAGAAACATGTCTCAGCTGGCAAATATCAATTCAGAGGCCATTGATCTACCGCACCAAAACCTGGACTGGTAAGAAATATTCTTCACACCATATATGAAATTAATTATGATAAGTCTTTGACTGCTGCAAGTTGTCACCAGCTGGCAGTGGTGCACCACACATGCATGTGTATGACATTCTGCACCAGATGTTCTTAACCTTTAAAAGCAATTCTGAATACATAATAGCCTGATTTTCAAGTAAAATACATAAATCAAAGAAATATACATGTATAAATATAACTGTAATTTCCTATAAAATGAAACTGAATCAAAACCTTCACCGCCATTAGAAACTTACCTGCAAATTTGCCTGCTTTGCAACTGCTAGACTTTTCCTTTTGGTTTTTTCTATTTGTTGGGGTTGTTGGATTGTTTGGCCAGCATGGGATTTTTCGTGAAACTGTCATCCTTAAAGTAGACCTCGTATAATGTGGAGGGCTTAGATGGCTTCCAAAGGTCTTTTTTCTCCCAACTTTTGTAGTTCAGATAGCTCGTAGTTTCTTTTCTGTATGGCTCCAGTGGAAACTTGAACATTGCCAGGCCCATTCCTGTTGCATTTTTACAGTCTTCCGTGACGCATAAGCCCATGATGCTCCAGAAAAATTTGTGTATTTTACACAGAAGTTAATGAGCAGCGCCGAGCTGCGTGGCAACATTGACGATGGAAAAAGCCAAGCAGCAATTTGAAAGCAATTTGAAAGCAATGGTCGCATGCAAATGTTTAGCGGTAAAATTGCACTGCTAATCCAGTTATGTGTTTTCTTAAACCATTTCATTTGCCCTTTAAAGTAACAAATACAATCTTGACCTTGAGCACAATATGGGTGAAAACCTTTATATTGTACGCAAGTTTTACTAAGATCTGACCAATAATTTAAGGAGAGTAGAGATTACTGAGAAAATGGAAAAGTTCCCATAAAAAGGACACCTATGAACTTGACTTGAGCCCGGTTTATGTAAAGACCCTTAGGTGATCATTGTGTAATTTTGATTAAATTCTGACCAATCTCATTAGTCCTTTAGCTGGATAAGCTAAAAATCGCTAAAATGAACGCTGAAACTTATAAAAACCTAAATTAAAAATAAGCATTTTTAAACAATAAAGAATAAATCTAAACAAGCAATTCAACTGGAAACTAAATTAAACTGAATTATAAACAAAAGCTCAGACTTAATCAAAAATCAAAAACGTATCAGATGAGAAAAAAAAACATATAAAACTATATGTAATAACTGCACTGCAATACCAGTTACATTATATGTTACAATTTAATTCAACCTGTAACTAAATACATTCTCACTGAATTCAGTCTTAAAATCAAGAGATCATTTGAATGGGAATGCTTTCTTTAAGTCTGCATTATTTATTCTTAAACGTGTAATGCATCACTGATTTCCAATGAGCACTGCATGCAGTATCTCCCCACACACAACATGAGAGCATGGAATTCATATACAGTCAGGGCAGGAATGCTTGGAAATTCAAGGATCATTTCACACTGATAAAGGGCAAAGAAGACCACAATATTATAGGGGAGTGCAACGCCTACTTGCCAGGAAATAAGTTTGCTTTCCCCATCCAAATGCTTCACTTGTAACTTCAACACCTGGAGGCCTTAAGCCTACACCGTACAGAAATATACAAACTGCAGACAAGCTTCATAACATTGTGAGTATTGTAACCAGCTTCTGAAGCAGCTCTAACAAGTAATTCCAGAGAAGAGGCCAGCTAGTTTAAATATGAAATAAACATCGCACCGCATTTGTTTTTACTTGTATCTCTGCATAAATAGATTTAGAGTGACTTCCGCCTTTATCCACTTTAGGTAGCAATATTCTTTTACAGCTACATTCATCCACACCCGTACATGCAATATAAGATGCTGAATTTAAAATGTTATGTCACATAATTTAACAAATATCTTACAGTTACATTGAAAGACATGTCTTCTGTATTTTTGTGAAATATATGTTAAAAATAACCTTTCTAGCACTTTGTGCATGTGAGAGAAGGTTGGGTATTTGTGCATATGTCTGAGCCCAGGAATCACAGGGGACGCCATTACAATCAGCCACAGAATGGCTGCGAAAATCTTCCATTTCTCAGACTCTCCAGCAAATGTAAAATCAGGTTTCTTGTTTCAGAATAAAATCCCTCATGTGATGTGAAACAATCACAGAGCTCAGCCAGGACCAAAGTTGGAACAGCAGCTCAGTGCTCATAGTGTAATCGAACATGAAATAAGACTTCTCTCTAAGCATTTCCTTGGCTCTGACAGCTTGCTAATGAGAGTATTGATTGCAGTAACACATGCTGATGAAGGATCAATGGGCCAAGCACACTACAGTGACATCTGTTAACAATGCTGCATGATTAAATTAATATGGAGTTCGGAAACTCAGTCTTTCTCTCTGGCCATTCACGTTGGAGATAGCTCCTGCTGAAAAGAAGGTAACACAGCCAGTCCCTGCCAAGATGCAATACATTCTTCTGGAGTGCTGCAGTGAAAAGTGAAAGAGAGTGGAAAGGAGAACAGGAAATGGGCCATAATAAGGTCAGTTATATTAACCTTACAAGAGTGAAATAATTACATTCAAATAAAGAATACTAACGCAAATTGGACACAGAATAAATCTGAACACACCATGTACAGGAACACTGATATGGACAGGGAAACAGACCAGTGCAGGTCCGGATGGGGCTGTAGAGTTGTTTCACACTTTATCTATTGTTGGCATGTCATTGACTTAAAAAAATAACAATTTTGACAATAACATAAAAAAGTTTTTGGCTTCAAATGTGTGTTGTGGTTTTCCTGTAAAGTTTCTTACCTCTGATAAGTTTATAGAACTGTATTTCTATGAGTGTTCCCATTTGGGTTTTTTTTTGCACAAGTATGCAGTAAGCAGGCAAAGCACTCATCATTCATACCAGAGAATGCACAAAGCTGAATATAGGTTTTGGTAATAGAAGCACTTTGGTTAAGGTTAGTAAAGCTTGTGGCTTTGAAAGTATTTTCCTAACATTTACTATTGCTTTGAGTACCTAAACATAACCATAAAAAAGGCACAATGCAAAATTCTGATATGACTGCAAGTGGATATTTTGAGAGTGGTATCCTTTTTGTTGTCTAACTTTTCAAAAAAAATTTACATTTTTCCTTTACACTTTAATATTTGTAGAACGTAATTGACATACTTGCAGTTTTTTTCCTGTGCTCACATACACTTGTTAAGTCATCAAGGTGTGACAGGGACTTTAGGAGAAGCGTTTCTTGTGAAAATGGAAATGTGCCTGTAAAATAACAACTATGACCTTTTCTTTGACTTTGAGCACAAATTGGGTGAGGACCAGATCAGGGATCAGCAACCTTTTTCATTAAAGAGCCAGTTTTAAGCAATTCCAGACATAAATAAATGTTTACGGAGCCACAAATCATGAGCCTATCCGTTTACATTATTTATCATATGGTTGTTGTTTTTAACTTATTTTTTTAAATGTTGTACCAAAACAATGTTCTAACTTTGGGGAAATTCATAAAGTATGTCATTGTTTAACTATCAGCAATACTAGTAGTTGCAAGTAAAATCTTTTACCCTATGTGGTAACCTGCAGTGTGCTACTGTATTTATTAGTATCTATTATTTTAACTTTTAATTTTTGATAACAGTTAACTATGTTTTTGATGAATTTATAGAATCATAGAACTATAATATCTAAAATTCTTTGCTTATTATTTTTATCACTAGCAAAACGGATCAATGTAAAATGAAGGAAAAAATAATAGTGTATTAAGGCCCACTTTGAAACAGAGAGCCATAAAGCTCTACAGACATTATTTTAAATTTTGTCTCATCTCGTCTCATCTCGTCTTCTACCGCTTTTCCGGGGATCCGGGTCGCGGAGGCAGCAGTTCGAACAGAGAAGCCTAGACTTTCCTCTCCCCAGTCACCTCCTCCAGCTCTTCAGGGGGGATACCAAGGCATTCCCAGGCCAGCTGGGAGACACAATCTCTCCAGCGTGTCCTGGGTCTTCCCCGGGGTCTCCTCCCAGATGGATGTGCCCAAAACACTTCCAGTGAGAGGCGTCCAGGGGGCATCCTGATCAGATGCCCGAACCACCTCAACTGGCTCCTTTCGATGTGGAAGAGCAGCGGCTCTACTCCGAGCCTCTCCCGAATGACTGAGTTCCTCACCCTGTCACTACGGGTGAGCCCAGCAACCCTGAGGAGAAACCTCATTTCAGCAGCTTGTATTCGCGATCTCATTCTTTCATAGATAGACCGGTAAATCGAAAGCTTTGCCTTATAGCTCAGCTCCCTCCACGACAGATCGGTACAATGTCTGCATCACTGCAGACGCTGCCCCAATCCGTCTGTCAATCTCCCTCTCCATCCTCCCCTCACTCGTGAATAAGACCCCGAAATACTTAAACTCCTTCACTTGGGGCAGGACCTCGTCTCCAACACGGAGAGAGCAATCCACCCTTTTCCAGCAGAGTACCATAG
>VUQH01047622.1:7338-18037 GCA_015106775.1 Etroplus canarensis
TATATATGTCTCTTCCTAATTATCTTCTCTTTTTTTGGATTCTTTCTCGGGCCATGGACAGCTGCTTATTTTCTCAGTATCATGAAAGAAAAGTCGATGAAGATTTAGAGAACTTTGCACTTTTTCAGTGCCTGAGTCGAGTGCTGGAAAGAGAATGTAAAAAAAAAAAAAAAAGATGAAACTCCTTTACATATATATATATATATGCACTGTTTTCACGGACATTTCTACTGTTTTATTGCACACATTAGCACACACTTGTTTTAAGCAAAATGTTTATTTTTGTGTGTTTTTTAATTCTTTAAGATGAGAGCTACTGAGAGAAATTTTAATATGTCACTACATAACGACAATAAAAAATTCTTGATTGGTTTAATTTTTTAACTATTTTCAATAACTTGTATTAATTTATTTTTTTAAAGAACGTCTCTTTTCTTTTTGAGCAGACCAATAGATTATCATACTCTTATGTTTGTATGCCAAAAAGCCCACCGGCTATATATCTATAAATCTCTCTCTCTCTCTCTCTCTCTCTCTCTCTCTCTCTCTCTCTCTCTCTCTCTCTATATATATATATATATATATATATATATATATATACATATATATATATGGAAATATTTGTTCCCATCCTAAACTTACTATTAGGAGGAAAAGTACTAGTTAACTTCTGACTGTTTTAATTACTATTCCACTACAGAATTAGCAGACACCCTCTTGGTCATTAGTCACCCAGCTATTTTCTTGCTCATGAAAGCCATATGGTTGTGAAAACTGTTTGCAATAAAGATGTGTTTTTATGCATTGATGAAAATAAAATTGCAAAAAGCATTGCATCTGGAAAGTATCAGTTCAAATGATTAGTGTAGCTATGGCTTATGTTTATCATTATGCAAACTTCCTCGGTTAGACACGCACACATAGATTTATAATGATCTATTCAGATAATGCACTTTACAGTTCCTGAAGCTGTACTGAAAGTTTCAAGGTACTCTCTAATGGGTAATATGGATTGGAAACCAATTGTCAGTAGTTAGTAGGAGTTGCTGAGTTAAACTGATTATGAATTGATACTGGAAATATTTGGTGCCATCCTAAATACATTATTAGTCAAAAAATACCATATAACTTCTGACTGACTTCCACCAAAGCAGATACTCTCTTAGTCATTAGCCACCCAGCTGTTGCACTATCTGGCACATATGCCTAGGGAAATTTTTTACATTAACTATGTTTTATTACATTAACAAAACTAAAATTGCAAATAGCATTGCATCTGGAAAACAGTTCTAATGATCAATATATTAAATCTGCTTTGGAACAACAGTTTGTTTATCGTTATGCAAACTTTCTAAGTTAGACATACACTTCAGTCTATCATTATCTGTTGTTTTGCCTTAGGTCTCTGAGCCCTAACACTTCCAGCAATGTTCTTTTTGGTTCACCTTCATTTTTCTTCCTTTTTTCTAATTCACATTTTCCTGTGGAGAAACTCCGGATGTTTATATTTCTCGGTAATTTATGTGGTAGCCATTAGCTTTAGTTTTCAGAGGTTGTTGCACAAGTTCATAAAAAGGTTGTAGAAGACTGTAAACCTGCCTCAGCAGCAGTAAATAGTAATGGAATGGCATTTCCCTTCACTAAAACACGGAGGAACAAGTTTTAAATCTTGCCATTAAATAATAATGCGACCTAACTTGTTCTCTTCTGTCTTAATTTGCAAACTTTCTTTGCATCCAGTGTCACTGCATCATCCCGAATCTGTCGAGTTGAGAGCCAAACCTAGTGTGAGACACTCAACCACACAGACACTACAGACTGTGAGGACAAGGTGGCTTTCTGACCCCATTGGTCCATAGTGGTCCCATAATGGGGAAGACTGGACAGAGTACAGTGGACTTGAACTCCCCGTCTGAAGTCAAGCAAGCAGTTCCCTTTGAGGAGCTGGATCGGGTGGCCCCTCCTGCAGATGAAAAGAAGAAAAAGGAAGAGCCTCCTGACAGGGGAAGCTGGAAGGGAAAGTTTGACTTCCTGCTGTCATGTGTGGGATATGCCATTGGTTTAGGAAATGTCTGGAGGTTTCCCTATTTGTGTGGCAAGAATGGTGGAGGTAAGAGCCATAATGGAAGTGACAGAATAAAAACATCATAAAGTATACAATGACAAGTGAATCTGCTGCTCTGATGATGAAAAAAAAAACAGTAAATACATTTATTGTCACATTATGGTGTTTGATAATATATTCTCCTTTATAAATATTGCAGTAGGGACAGCACTATAGTGCAGTGGTTAACACTGTTGCCTCATAGCAAGGAGGTCCTGGGTTTGAATCCAGCTGAGGCCTTTCTGTGTGGAGTTTATATGTTCTCCCTGAGCCTGCATGGGATCTCCTCGGGTACTCCATCTTCCTCCCACAGTGCCAAAACAATTGCATGTTAGGTTAATTGATGATTCTAAATCAGCCCTAGGTGGAAATGTGAGCAATTGTCAGTTGTCTCTCTCTGGCTCTGTGATGGACTGGTGACCTGTCTGGGTCACCCAATGACAGCTAAAATCGCTCCAGCACTCCTGCAACCCTTAATTGGATAGAAATATTGTGCTATTACAGACAGATTAGTCAAATGTAACTCCTGCACACTGTGTTGGTACCTGATGAAACATTGTAACTTATTAAAATATTGAACCAATAAGCAAGCCAGTGCGCAGGTGTTGCATTTGAGTAATGTGTGAAGCTTTTTTTCCTCTGATGCACTTGTCGTTCAGGTGCGCATCATGTATTACAGACAAGTCAGGTGGTATGGTTTTCAGCTTGCTAAGACAGATAAATGTCTTTCAAAACCACCTCAGTTACTGTAATAATATTTTTATTCACAGAAGTGTTGGTTCATAAATTTAAATTGCCCTCTAAGAATACATTTTTGAGAACAGTAGTAGTAAAACATTACAATAAATGAAGAGTAGAAGATGTGCGTCCTGCATGTAAATTCAGAATCAGAATACTTTATTAATCCCAGGGGGGAACTTTATATTGTCAGACCAAGACTATTCTTTACTATGTGTCATGGTAATAGGACATATCTTTAGGAAGGAGACGGTTTAAATACAGTGGAAAAATATGTCATGGCCACAAATCTATGGCCTAAGTTATGTATGACAAGTAAGAATCTCAGAAGCACATGTACTTTGTTTTCAATTTATAGCTCAAAAGTTTTTCTATTTACTGTATATGCAATCTTAGCAGCTTATCAAACCTATTTGTTTATCTATTTTCTGTGTTTGTGTCAGGGGCCTTCTTGATCCCATACTTTATGACCCTGGTGTTTGCTGGGATACCGCTTTTCTTCCTGGAGACGTCTCTGGGACAGTTCACCTCAGTTGGAGGGCTTGGGGTGTGGAAGCTAATCCCTATGATGAAAGGTAATGCGCCAATTTTTGTAGACGAGATGACATTTAAATCTCATAGTGTACATTTTGAATTTACATATAACATATGAGTGATCATGCCCCTTTGTGAGGACAATCCTAAAAGCTACATACTGACCAATGCTAGACCAAAAATTTCATGAATCAGCATTTCTTTGGTGACTGATCTTCTTCTCAGTCTGGCACAGATTGATTAAATTCTACCTTTATTAGTGCTTCTGGTTTCTTCTTTTTCAGCACAATTATTTTCACCACCTGACTTTTCCCTCCTTTCTTCGCTGTTGTCATCTCTTTAAGCAAAAATGACAAAACTAAAAACATACAATTATATTTTGATATCTTTTTAAAAGTAAAAAATAGTTTCTTGCTCTAAAGCTTGGGTGGTAGCAATAATACCACTGCCTCCAAGCTAAAATAACCTGAGTGAAACACATTCCACACACATCTCCAGCCAGCATTAGCAGCAATGGCAGTAAGTGTGTTGCAAAGCCGAAGGCAACTGAGCATTAGACACAGGACAATAACAACACTGACAATAATGAGTATGATGATGACACATTGTTTCTTTTCACTGCCAAGCAAAATCTCTGCTTTTTAAATTGTCATTAGAGTTTGCACCTTTTCCCTTTTTCTCTCTTTGTATCACATGTGAACTTGCATGTTAGCAGACCTATAAAACACTGCACTGTACAATGTTGATACAGTACCTCTTCTCCTTTCAGGAGTTGGTCTGGCTGCGGTCGTCTTGTCCTTTTGGCTCAACATCTACTACATTATCATCATTGCTTGGGCACTCTACTATTTATTCAACTCCTTTGGTTCGGTATGTTACATAATCACCCTGCTGCATCTGCTTTTATGGCTGTTTAGGAGCACAGAAAACAAGCTGTATATGCTGCCATACATTGCCATCACCTTTTGAGGTAACCAGAGAAAAAAGTTGCGTACCTTTGCTTCTAGCTATTATGGTTCAGCTTTATTACAAGGGTTTGTTCCCATGTCATGAGCACTAATCTCTGTTATCTCTGATTTTGGCCTCCACCAGCAGCTGAAGGAAAAATTTGGCTTAGTTGTTGACATGTGACGTGAGAGACTTTCAAGAATATGTGGGCTGCAGGGGTGTTTGAAAATTGTTATGATTTCTGTCATCACACAAATATAATGGTGACATAAAGCAGATACTGACCTGCACCAGCCAGCTTTGATAATGCAATTTGAAATGGCAGGAAAAGAATGTCATACCCTGAATGATCATTTTGTTTTTGTTGTGTAATGTTCACAAATCCAAAAACCAAAAAGACTTACTGTGAGTAACAATGGCTACTTAGCGTTATTCTTGTAATCTCTTGTGTTAAATAAAAAAACCTTCCTCTTGACCTACGGACACAGCAACTTACCTACAAAAATATTTAAATACTTTATTAAAAATGCATGTGTCTCTGTCAACAGTATTAAACATGGATTTCAAACAATGCCGGATTTCTGTAGAACTTGGCCAGAAACTTTATATATTTTGTTTTCTTTTGCTACTTAAACAAACAACTTTATTAATCCCCAACTGGGGAAATTTGAAATTGTTGACACTCCTTACAGCTTGAAATACACAAACACACTGCTCCATGAAGCACTCAGCGGGAGGTCGATAAGCAAGGTTGCCATTTCAGATGCTAGGGAGCAATGTGGGGGGGGTTTGGTGCCTTGCTCAAGGGCACCTTGGCAATGCTCAAAGGGTAACATCTTTTGGCCTGGTCTACCTCCACATAAAGGTCCAGGGCAGGGTCTTGAGCTGGTGGGTCTTGAACCGGCAGCCTTCAGCAACCCTCCGGCTTCCAAATGAGTCCTCTGAGGCACTGCTGTCCTCTAGCTTTGTTTTCAGCTCTTTCTGTTGAAGTCTGTGACGTTTTTTTTCTTTAAAAAAAAGCAGGTTCAGCTGCTCCCTCGTATTTTCCCCAAGGGTTACCACAGTTTAATCCACATCAGTAATTTGGCAGAGATTTTACACCAGACCCTCCATGGTAGCAGAGGCTTTTATCCCCACCTGAAATTAAACCAGTGACCTTTTACATCTATAGTAAATATGCAAACCACCACACTACAGAGACACTCCACTGAAGTCTGCAATAAACGCATAGGGTTTGTTGCAGACTTATGTGGGAGATAAACCCTCTCTAATACCTTCCTAGTATCAAACATCATGCAACAGTGATCAGTTAGCAAACTAGCAGGACTTCTTTCCCTCAGCAGTTGGTGGAGACCAAACCAGAGCTCAAATGAGTGCATTATTAGTGAAGTAGTTACAATTACAAGTTCAAAATTTGCTGGATGCATAGATATGCTTTTTTCCTGAATATAATTGTAATATCAGCTTTAAGACCAAAATATGCCATTGTTGTTAGGCATAATCCCAGCATTGTTTAAGGAACATGATGTTTTTTAGTAAGAAATGTATTATTTGTCAAAGAATAGCACTAAAAGCTGGATAAGAAACTTCAGTCAGGCCTATGCAGCTCAAACGCAAGTATATGTAGAGGAAAATAAAGCCATTTTAACAGTATTTATGACAACATTAAAGGTTAATATTGTGTGGCTATTTCACCTTGTCTCTGCTGCTCCAAGTTTTCAAAAAAAGTCAGCTCATTAAGGTTTAATATCAAACCTGATAAGTAGGATATTGATCTAATAAATGGCGGACTCAGTTTTGTTTTCCACCTGACTCCAGCTATTCTTTCACCACCTCATATATAAGTAAAGTTTGTTTACCATCTCTCCTAATGTGCAGTGGTTTTCCTTCTCTGTCGCTGTTTCTCATTCTGATTTGGTGTTTTTCTACATGGCTGCCTGCCTCTAAGAAGCCTGATGGCAGAAATTTAAAGACTTTGCAGGCATGATGGTTCTTGTACAGGGAAAAAAGTACAAGTCATTGTTGCTCAGTGTTTCTAGCTGAAGGTCGAAAACATAGTGAGTTCATTAAATGTCATTTTCACTGTTGGGTGGTTTGCCTTTCTGTCTCTGAATTTGTTTCTTTTGTGTGAAATAGTTTTTGTATTGCTGTGTGTGTGTGTCTCAAGGAGACACATGCATTTTTTAAATTAAGTTTTGTGTTAACCCTGTTGGTTTGTCTTATACAATTGTTACATTTTGCAGGACTGTTTTATCAGAAACACTTAACAGAAATAATTAATCATGATTTTTCCTGCTGCGCTCTGTTTTTGTTCATGCATACTGTTTTGTTTATGCAGGAGCTGCCTTGGCAAAGCTGTGATAATCCCTGGAACACGGACAAATGTTTTTCCAACTACAGCCTGACAGACACCACTAACCTGACCAGTGCTGTCACTGAGTTCTGGGAGTAAGTTTGTACAAGATGCTCTGTACAAAAATGGATAAAGAGGTATATCTGGAAGCTGCATATCTCTAAATTCAATGCGTGCTTGGGTGTGTTTCTTTAGGCGTAACATGCACCAGTTGTCCAGTGGTCTAGAGGAGCCAGGAGCGCTACGCTGGCCCTTAGTGGGCACTCTGGGGCTGGCGTGGATCCTTGTCTACTTCTCAATCTGGAAAGGAGTGGAATGGACGGGGAAGGTCAGACTCTCTGCTCAAATTCCTCTCTGTTCTCTTCCACCATGTTGTTTTTGCTCCATGCTTTCATCAGCCTCAGACCTCTCAGGCTACATTGCACATTCTTTATTAGAGCCTCTTTCTGCCCCTTTTGCATATTAAAGCTTTAATCAGGCAAACATGACTAGACTCAATGCCTTTCATGAGGCAGACCTCATGCTGTTGCCTGAGTCAGTGGGTGGAACCAAATAAAAGGATACATGAATTCAGAGATATTAAAAGTTAAACATTTGTTTTTCAGCAGTACTAGCTGCAGTGGATTGTAGGGCTGGCAAGTTAAGTTGTTTCAGTATTACTTAATGACCACTCCTGCAGCAAAGGGACATTAAAACATGTGTTTTTCTTCATTGCCATTGCATCATTTTTTATGTGCATACTCAAAGAATGAAAAAGCAGCAGTTCCGTTATATTCACTTCACTTAGGTCAGTATTTGAAATGCAGCTATTGACTGCAGATCCTAGCAACATCTTAATGTATACTGCCACCCATTAAAATCAAAGAATATATGCTTTTTCCAGGAACAGTTGTAAGTAGAAGTCCACCTGTTAGTCTTTCAATTATGAATATTTTATTTTAGTCGTTCCTCCCAAAACCTGGTACAAGTAATGTGCTCCTTACAGGCTTGTTTTGTCATTTAGGTCTTAGGAAAATTGACTGGATTGAACATGTATCTCTGATAGATTCTTGACTGTTAAAATGCCATTTTCAGGTTTTTTATTATAGACAGTCATATGTGATAACACTTAACTGATCTGTGGCAGGATTTGAAAATAGTAGGCTTTAAAAAGCAGTCTTTCATTTCCCATCTGCTGATCCCAAAGTCACACTGACATTAGCCACAGTGTGTCAGACACTGAGGAGAATTTCCAATCAGATGAAGACATTTAAAAACCTTTGCACACCTTGCTTAACTTTATAATGTACTATAAATTCAGACTTTTAAAAATGCATTTATAAATTGACTATTTTGCTGGGATATTTGTTGTAACGTTTATTTTGAAGGCTGTTGGTTGTTTCTAAATTGATTGTTTTTCAGTTATCGTTTGTATTTATCTTTCAACTGCAACTACTGCAGTATATCTAGAAAGATACCACAATGTCAGTGTTTTATTTTGTGCTTTTGCATAAATGTATTTAACCCCTTTATAGTTTCCTAAATTTAGGATTTTCTCATGCGGATTTTATTAGCTCACCTATATGAAGGACTGATGAGCTAATTCCATGAAGCATTTGTCATCCATTTGACCATCTGCAATCCTCAAAAATTGCTACTCCTTCTCGAGCATTAGTCAGATTTCAGTGAAATTTGCGCACAATGATCCGACCAAATTACAGATGTGGATTAATCTGCTGTGGCGACCCTTTGGGGAAAATACCAGGGACCAGCCGAAGCCGAAACAATGATCTACTAATAGGTCTTCATTCCAACTGTGCTCAGGTCAATGTCAAGAACATAGTTGTTGTTTTATGGGCACTTTTCCATTTTCACAAAAACTGCTACTCCTCTTACAGTGGTCAGATTTTAGTGAAACTTGCACACAGTATTCACCTAATCGGCCTTCACCCAAATTGTGGTTAAACTCAAGGTCACATTTGTCATTCTAAGGGTACGCTACAAGAATGGGATGGTGATGTTCATTAAATCAAATTTGCATATAATAATGTCTTAAGCTAGGTTAAGGCTGATCTAGAACTACTGCTGTTGTCCTGGTTGTGACTTTTTGCAAGCTTCCTTGACTTCTCAGTGTATTTTAATACCACTAGTTTCAGGAATACAGCCAACCAGTGACAAGAAAACTTAACACTTTCTTTCTGTGCTTCACACATTACAATGACTTGTGAATGGTAATGGATTGTGAACCTGAGCTCCTACGTCATTGGCATTCTGTTTTAAATCCCTCTGTCATGTCAAATATAATGTACACCATGTATATATAGTACAATAAACATATAGTGTATATTGGGAATTTACATCAGAACAGAGCAGAGGATGCAGTTCTCTAAAGTCAAATAAAAACCTAAAAGTTTTTCTTTTTTAATGCTGTAGAGACAGTATTTTTTTCCATTTCCTTATGTTTACACCTGCTGTCATTTTTCTGTTCACATCCAATCTCTCCTTTACTGTTTCTATCAGGTGGGAATAGAAAATGACTTCAAAATGTAATATTTTACAACTGCTGGATAATTTAGACGTGATTGAAAAAACTTAGAAAAAAGAAACACATCACTCTGCCAACTGCCTGGAATTTTAAAATTACAGCAAGTCAAAGTAAAGTATATGAGCAGAAACACATTTACACATTCACTTGCCAGGGATAATTGGATTTTAATGTGTGGCATCTGAGAGCAGTGAGAAAAATGAATTCCCTAAAGGCCCTGGCCTTGATGGACATTACCAATTAAGCATAATCATTATGCACAAGAACTGCAGGACACATCCTACAGATCTTCTGGCAAAGAGAAGTGGTGGAAATATTTTAGTCGCTGTCTGTTTCTGTATACTGTTTTGCATCTCTTTTGACTAAATTATTTAAGGCAAATGTTTGGCGTGTTTGCAATTGCCATTAGTTTGCAAATCAAAATCTCATCTTAATCTTACCGTAAATATGTGAAACACGTATACAGTTTATAGACTCATAAAAACCATAGTTTTATTTCTTTAGTTTTAATTCTGTCTAATTTAAATACTTAAAAATAATTCCTACTCTGTCTTGCAGGTGGTGTATTTCTCAGCTACCTATCCCTACTTCATGCTTTTCATCCTGTTCTTCAGAGGAGTCACACTTCCTGGAGCCATAGATGGGATCCGCTTCTACATTACCCCAGACTTCAATAAGCTCATCCGATCTGAGGTTCACAGTTTGCACACATCCATATCTAATCAAGCACATATGTTCACAAATAAAAATGGGTATATGCCAGTATGTTGTCTGACAGGTGTGGCTGGATGCAGCAACTCAAATCTTCTTTTCCTATGGATTGGGCCTGGGCTCACTCATCGCGCTGGGAAGCTATAACACTTACAACAATGATGTCTACAGGTAGGGCCAGAAAATGAAACCTTTGCACATCCTCTTTGGTATTTCATATCCATTTTTTTTTTCTTTTTTGCTCCTGACTGATGTTTTCTCTTTAGGGACTCAATCATAGTGTGCTGCATCAACTCTTGCACCAGCATGTTTGCTGGATTTGTCATCTTCTCCATCGTAGGTTTCATGGCGTACATCACAAAGAAACCTGTGCATGAACTGGCAGCATCAGGTACAAATGATTTTATTTATAACTAAGAAAGTGCAAACAAATAGTTAGTACCCATTGTTAGTTTGGTGGTGAACCGTTTATTCAGAAAATATTACTTCTGGATAATAATACTTAACTGTTTTTCAGAATCAGAATCAGAATACTTTATTAATCCCAGGAGGGAAATTGCTGAATTTATAGCTTGCAGGTAATATGATGGCTGAAACATATATGAAAGCCAAGGTATTGTTTTTTTTAACATTTACAGACAAAACCCATCAGTAAACAAAGAGCAAAAAACATTTCAAGGCTATTTTACTAAACTGAGCATAAAGTTAATAAATACCTACACCAATTAATAGTTATGTATATACACACATACACTCCTCGCAAAAGGTTAAGGATATTTGGCTTTTG
>VUQH01047623.1:0-14777 GCA_015106775.1 Etroplus canarensis
AAAAAGTGTAGCGGATTCTTATCTGGAGTGGGATTAATATAGCCAGGGAGTTAAGCTGGAGTCCCGGTAGAGCTGTCCGTCCACGTAGAGCCGGTCCACGGCGATGACCGCGCGGGAGCCCTTCTGAATGAAGCTCCGCCGGACTGGGAACAGGACCTTGCGTCGTTCCAGGATCTCTTTGGGGAACTGGTCGTTCACGCTGAAGTCCGTTCCTTTCAGTTCCCTGCCGCGGCTCTTCACCTGCTCCTTCTGTTTGAAATGGCCGAATTTGGCCACAATAGGACGCGGTCTCCCGGCACCAGACCTCTTGGCTCCGATACGATGGACTCTATCGAAGCGGATGTTCTTCACGGTGTCCTCCGGCAGCTTCAGGTAGGTTTTAATGAAGCTTTTCACCGTTGCTTCTGCGTCCTCTCCCGCAGACTCTGGGATACCAGAAAACACCAGGTTGTCTCTCATGCTACGGGCTTGCAGATCAATGACGGTCTCTTTTATTTTTTTATTTTCTGTATTCAGCTGGGTCACGTTCTCCGTAAGAGACTTGACCGAGTCCCGCAGCGAGGCATTTTCAGCAGCGAGCGTTTCCACCTGTTGCTGGCTGAATTCCAGGGATTCCCTCAGGGATTTAAATTCCTGGTGTAAAATTTCCACCAAGGACAGCCTCGCATCGAAGCTGGACAATCGCTTATCGATTGACTCCAGGATGTCGGTAAAGTCTTTGCCGGCAGGCGATGGTATGCCGGGGGATTCTGCCGGGCGACTTCTTTTCGAGGATGGCGTCTCACTTTTGGCCGGGGAAGCTGCGCTCTGTGCCTTCTTCATGACTATATCCTCGAAGCACCGGTCGATGTAATCCTGGAGAGCGTCTAAATTCTCTCCGCTGTCCTCCAGGGTGTTGGAGATGATTAAGATGATAAATATTTGGTACAATTAAAGCAAAAGCTTAATTAATTCTAAGCTACCATTCGCTTTTTTCCGCCAAGTCTCCGGCGTCTGACGTCACCTACAACATTCTCTGTCACCTCACTTCCTGCCGTCACCTCGGGGGAAAAATTTTGCGTTTAATATTAACCCTAATTTTGTGTAGAAGAGCAGCTGGCGAGCTGGATGTCCGGCTACAACAGAGCAGCTTCCTGGGTGTTTCCAGAGGAACGCTCCACATTTTCCAACCCTGAGGTGCAAGACTAGGGGAAATATCGGCCTGAAGAGTGGCGCATGCTGTCCTGTAGCAACACACAATGCATTAAATATGTTTTTAAAAATTGCCTGAACCAAAACAATTTTTTCTCGCCACCTGCTTTTATTCATTAGATTTTCTTCTCCGTCTGCCTCTCTCATTTGTTGAATGAAAATTAAGCTCGAGGATCACAGCACCAGAAGAGGCCCAGCATGCATTGCAGAGGCCCATTCCTGCAACATTTTGATCACAGCTTGTGTTTTCCTCCAAACTACCGCGTAGTTAAAGTTTAAACGGAAGCGCTCAAGTGAAAGTACAAGCGCCACACGTTTTTTACTTAAATGCACCACTTGAGTAAAGGTGCTTCTCTGTTTTCCAATTCAATACAATGGAGCATAACTGAGCAATCAAGACCTCATTACTCACCGCTTATTAATTCCCTGCAGGAATTAAGCTGCTCATCACTTCACTTTTGCTATAGAGAGCCGCTCCATACCAGCTCATGGTCCCTCTAGTCCCAGTTTAGCTGTTAACGTGCATTAATGCAAACTGAATATAGGATGGTTAAAGCCAGAAGACGATTGCTATCATCTGTGACGGTGCTGCCAGCTGCCACGACGACGGGCAGGGATAATAAAGGGATTTTAAAGTAATATCATGTATTTAAGTGATAATGACAGGTTGGATCATTTTAAAGCGACTTAAAGAATACCTGAAGGAGTCGTTCCCTAAAATGGTTTATGGAAATGAACAGTTTCATTTCATAAAGTGCCATTTAGCTGTAATGAAAAAGTGCGCGCTAATGTGAGAGATGAAGAGCTGCGGTCCAGAATGAGATGCCACATTCTGAGAAAGTGACACCAACTTATTACAGAATGATCGACAGCAAGGGATAAAAGCTAACTGTGGCACTTTATAAAGGGAACTACTTAATAGTCAAAAGCTTTAATACGTGGTTTGTAATGTAAGAACACTTTACAGAGGGAATCGTTTCATCTTAGAGAAATTAATTAAAATAAAATCTATCTGCACACAGCTACAGTCATTACATCCAATTAGTGCTGGTGCTGTTTGTTTACAGCATATCTGTCATAATCTGCACACACAGTCATGTGAAAATGGAACTTCTTCCACGCCAATCTATGTAGTTCTGTGAAAAACGAAGTACACCCCATGACTGCGTAGCTCATAGAACCATCTTGCACAGCAGCAACTTGAAGTATGACTTTATCAGCCTCTCACACGGTCGTGGAGGAATCCTGGCTTCCTTGCTTCAGTTCACTGAGGTTTGCCAGCGTTAACTGTTCAGGTCCCATCACGGCATTTCAAACAGGTGGAGGTCTATCCTTGGCAACTTCTTGATTCCTATCTTTTCCAGCCATTCTGTCGCAGATTTGCTGCTGTGCTTGGGATCATTGTCCTATTGCATTAACCAGTTTCAGATGGCCTTACATATGACACTACGGTGCCTTGGTCGACTCAGTGACTGCAGAGACGCCAGGTTCTGTGGCTGCAAAACAGGTCCAAATCATCACCCGTCCACCACCGTGCTTGATAGTTGCTATAAGGTGTTTGTGCTGATATGCTGCGCTTGGTTTTTTTTTTTACCAAATGTGGCGCCGTGCATTACGGTCAAACAGAACATTCATGTCCAAAGGACATTATTCTAGGCGTCTCGTGGTTTGTTCAGACGCAGCTTTGCGAACCTACACCATCCATGCTGCCGTGTTCTTTTCAGAGAGAAGTGGCTTCCTCCTGGGCAAGCCTTTCAAAAAAAGCCGTACTTATTCAGTATGTTTTTGTCACTGTACTGTGATAAACTAACATTTAACATGCTAACTGAGGCTTGCAGTGTCTCAGATGTAGCTCTTGGGTTTTTTTGCAGTTTCTCTGTGCATTGCGAGGTCTGGCCTTGGGCTGAATTTGCTGGGACGTCCACTCCTAGGAAGAATGTGGCATTGAGTTAACACACCTGAATGCACTAGACCAGCAAACTGCCAAAACATCTTTTATTTAATTATTTATTTATTTATTTACCCTTTGGACTCAAAGTATTCACACAACACATAAAGGTACAGATCTGCTCAAAAATGAAGGGGGTGAAAGGGAACAGAAAACAGCGAAAGCTAGGCGAGTCTGTTCCCAATCATCAGTGCATTTCGATTACAGAGCCTCCTCAAGGGCAGCATGTCATCAGAAAACATCCAAACTTATAAAAATACAAAACACAGCAACAAGCAGTAAACATCCAAATCATACAACATGTACATACACATATATCCACATACAGTACTACAAACAAACCCAGTTTTCGAGAAGTGTCTGTCTGAGGGAGTATCTAAAAGAGTTGGTTTGGTTTTTATTTGTTGTGGTATTGAATTCCATAAGAGAGGGCCAGTATAACATATAACGAACTCACCATTGATGTACTGACACTCGGAATATAGAGATTTCCTTTGTTTTTATGATGTGTGCTGTAGTTGTGAAAAGGTTTTCTGTTTTTATAGATGTTGTTACACCAGCTGAGCATGTACCTTTTTCGTCAAGCTGCTCTCTGGAACTGTGGATGGAGGACAGTTTCTTTGTTGTTGCCAGTACCATAGGCACTAATGCACCCCCATACCATCAGGGAAGCAGGTTCCTCTCATCTTTAGCCTGATGATGATTTAACACAAAAAAGAAAAAAAGATCAGATTTTCATTCTTCTAACCACAGAACAGCTTCCCACTTTACCTCGATTTCAAACGAGCTTTGGCACAGAGAAGCTCTTTTCTGGATCACGTTCACGTGAATTTTCAAATCATGTTTTATTTATGTTTTACAGAGTGTCCCAACCTTGTTTGAATTGTCCCAGCGTGATCATTGCTCCTCCTCCTCTTTTTCTACCAAGAACAACAATTACAGGAAGGGTCAAAATGAACTTTCGCTCAGCATTTCACGTGTGAAGCCTCACAGAGCTGTTTGTATGGCCGCAGACTCTCTGTCCTGTATTTATGGAACCAACTGGAAAATTTCCCCAGTGCAAACACACTGTAAAGGTAGCACTGTCAATGACAGGTACTTTTCCACAGCTGCCACAGACCAAGAGGTTTTTTTGGAAAAAAAACCCCCATAAATTATGCTATAAATTCTTGTAATGTAATTTTAATCTGTCTTCAGTAACTGCGATGACCTTCTCATGGTTATTTTTGTTAATAAAATCTCTGATATCAGATCTCATATCACACCCCCTGGCTTTTTGCCCATCCACCCTTCCCATTTGTTGTGCTGTCCTGAATTAGTTTGAGCCTATTTCCATATACTTCCACAGCTGGCAGATGTGGTCATTCATATGAAGCCTACCAGTTGACCTCTTGATGCTGCTCCTTCTAGGCCCCTTAAAGATGTTTCCAATCCTGTTGGGCCTGGTTTATTGTCAAGTATTAATTATTGTCTTAAAACAGGCTCTGCCTCAGCTGTCTTTAAGCATGCAGTCGTACAGGTTTTTTGATTTGTACCTTTCGGCTGCTCCTTTGTGTCCTCCACCAAGGGGCTGCCACAGCGGATTAATCCACATTGGTAATTTGACAGAGATTTTAAGCTGGATGCCCTTCCTGATACAACCCTCCATGGTGAGAGGGGCTTCTGTCGCCACCTGGAATCGATCTTTCGCTTGGACGGCGAATGTGCAAACCACTACGCTGCAGTCGTGCAGGTCCTAATTAAAAAACCCAATCTCGACCTGCCGGTGCTTTCAAATTTTAGGCCCATTTCCAAATTGCCACTTCTGTCCAGAGTTCTGGAAAAGTTTGTTCTCCAGCAACTCCAATCCTTTTTGACATGTTTCAGTCTGGATTCAAACCTCTTCACAGCACTGAAATAGTGCTCTTACAGGGTCTTAATGATTTATTGCTTTGTGTTGACTTTGACGATGTTGCTGTACTTAGATCTTAGAGCTATTAGATTTTCCTTCAGCATCAGTGAATGCTATTCTGCTATGGCCCCTCTTTCCTGCAGGGTCTACCATGAATCTATTCTTGGACATATCCTATTTCCATTGTATATACTACCCTGGAGATCCAATTTTAATAGATATAGCGTCTTATTTCAGTTTTATGCTGATGACACTCAGATTTACCTCCCTTAGAAAAATAAAACCAGAGACTCCCTTCAAACCTTTCTAGCCTCGTTGGATGATGTCAAAGTCTGGATGTCTCTGAATTGTTTGAAACTTAATGAAGACAACATGGAGGTGTTATTCATATGGCCCTCTGGCTTTTCTCTCACACAGAATATTAATCTCGTTTCCCTTTCTTCCAACCTGAAATCATTTATCAAGAATTTGGGGGTAATTTTTGATACATCATTAATATTTGATTCTCAAATTCAATCCGTTGTCAAAAATAGCTTTTTTTAACATCAGATCTGTAGCTAAGATCAAACCATTTTTGTTGTTTATTGATTCTGAAAAGATTTTTTCTGTGTCGGACTGCTGTAACTCATTTTACAGTAGTCAAAACTTCTCTCAGTCTTCTAGCCCCACCCTATCTTTTATGTCTCTGTATTGCTCCAAGATCACTAAGGTCCTCTGATCAGAGACTCTTAGTGGTTCCAAAGTTAAGGCTGAAGCTCACAGGGTGTTGTTCCTTTGCCCCAAACTCTGTAACGACATTACCTTTCATATTAGGGCTGCGCCGCTTTACCTTGGCATTTTTGGAATAGTTCTGGATTGTTTGCTGTTGTGGGTCTGTTTTTGTGTTTTCTTTTAATTGTCCCCTGTTTTATCTTATTTTTATGGTTTTAATTCTGACCTTAGTTTTCTTGTACAGCACTGTGGTCAACCTTTGTTGTTTTTTAGATTTGCTTTATAACTAAAACTGACTTCACTCAACACTGGATGAATGTATATTAATAGTCAAATCCTCCATCCACCATATTCCAGTTTAAGCTTATCAGCAGATCAGATCTGCTGTGGTGACCCCTAATAAGAGCAGCAGATTTTGCTGACTTAACATTTTCCTCACAGACTTATGGAATATCTGCACACAAAAATACAAAGACCTGTAAAAAAAAAATTAAAGATTTAATCTTGAAAATGGCTTGCTGCTAGTCTGAGTTGCTACTCAGTTGTGCGCTTTATACTAAGAGAGATTCTTTCCAGTAAAATGTTCCAGAGAGCCACAGGCTGTCTGATTGGTTGTGGTTACTCCGGTGTAGTCCCTGTCATTTCTCCCTTGTTTATCCTAAAAGCAACACCACTGAAATACATCAAGCTGTCATTTCTAAAGTATTACATTGGATCCCTCTTTCTGTCCCCAGAGCTTAAAACGTGATTACCATAACAAGAATTTCTGATGACAAACATCCTAACAGATCGTCCCTGACAGCCGCTGAGCCGAGACGCTGGCAGATTTTGCAGATTTGGCCCCAAGGCCCCCTGATCGTGGGTACCCACCCGTCAGGAGGATCTGACTGATCTTCCATAAAGTCTCGCCTCCATCTAGCTCCATGTGTCTCTCTCTCTCTGATCCTCCCCCACACGCCTGGCTTTGAAAAGCTGAGAGATGGAGGCTGGGTAAGGACCTACTCACAGTCAGTGAGCGAAATGACACGGACGCTTTGAAACCAGTGCTCGCACGGTTCTCCATGCGGGCTTCAAAGGACAGTCACATCGGCGGGACAGAAACAAAGGGATCCGCTTGAGTGACAAACCGAGAGCTCCTTGGTAAGAGAGCACAGAAATTACCCGCTGGTCCTCACGTGCCGACCTGTGGTTAGGCCGGCTGACGGACACCAGTGCAGGTAATGGAAAACAGAAACCTTCTGACTGATGAGTGTGCAGATAGTCATGTAGCACAGAGTCTACTGGATAAAGACATCACCAAATGGAGACAATTTTGAGCATACACAAAATTTCTGACATATGCCAGCGTATGGTTCATACCTCCTGCATATGTGGGCCATATGTTGCAGGTACGTTGTGCATGCAGAGACTCACGTAGGTTGAAATATGTGGAGATAATGTCTAGCGTACCCAAAATGCATTAATAACCAATAAGTAACATGTTCTCAACCTATGTGTAACGTATATTGACCTTACCTCCAACGGATATTGATGTTTGTAGACGTATGTGGCATGTTCTAGTCCTACTGAACGTGATTCTAACATACAGCTACTGAATAATTACATAAGTGCTGCGTTTAAGGGAAGTGGTATAACTGGGCTTGGTATATGCTAGCATTCATTGGTATTATGTTCTATATATGTTAGCAATATGATAAATATACGTCCATTTAACATCATTGTTCTGTGTGTGCCAGCGTTTAAGAGGAATTTGGATGCGTTGGCATATGCTTGTTAAATCATTATGGTGTGACAGGAACCTCACACAGAGTTTCATAAACTACCTTCAATGTCAGCTATTCAACTGTACAGATAAGGAAGGATAATATCCACGAGTAGCTGGGCCGTCCTTGTGGCCCGTCGTAGAGCCAAAACACCCGGCGCCGTCAGTAGACAGAAGTAATCTTAAAGGCTCCACTGAGACTAACCTTTGTTCTCCATATACAGCAGTAAGAGCTCATTCAGTGAGGGGGTTAACCACAAAAAATTCACATGAACCAGCTACTGTACATTACAGTAAAACGTGTGCTCAGTTGCGGTTCAGAACAGTTTCAGGTGTGTGGTATCAGGCATATCATAGTAAAGCTCGTACTAGCTATTTCAATCCATAAGTTGAATTACTGTGATATTTCTGTTAGCGATGGTAGGAGGAGTCAGAGATGTAGATGCAGTGTTGTCACAATGGCACAGAAACGTTATGAAAAGACCACAACGGAACACCAGCGGATTAAGGAGCAGCGCCATCCTCCTCTTCACGCAGGCTGCTGCAGTTGTCCCTGCGTTTACTGACATCAGTGGCCATCTGAGGGATCATTCTAAAACTCTCAGCCATAAAAACCATGGTTACCACCCACCATGATGCAAAATAAAGTCCCTGTCCCTACTGAATGTCCTCATGGACATTCTGAACACAGTCCTCCTCATGATGTACCTCCAGTTATAACCGTGCTCCCACATGGAGGTATGGCTTTGGCTTACTGCCACCAAGCAGTTTAACATGACCGTTACCAAACATTTTCACAATAATACTTTTGCTGCAGAAGGGTATCTGACTATATTGTTTATTGCTTGCTGTGCAAATTGCTCTTTTGGCTTTTTCTGGGCTCTTTTGCATATATTTGGGTAAGTTCTAGTTAGCTGTGCGTAACAAAGCTACATTTCTGAGACGTGTTGCTGCCATCAAATCAAATATAAGCTAGTATGTTTCATGACAAAGCAAAATGTCTCACGTTCCACGTTTTATGTTTCCTATGTTCTTTTGTGAATGAAATATTGCTTTATGAGATTTGCATATTGTTGCATTCTGTTTTTATTTCTATGCTGTGCAGCTTCCCAGCCTTTTTGGAATTGCGGTCGTAGTTTTGATCAGATTTGATTGATGAGGCTCTACATGCCGTTTTTCCTGTCTCCTGTTGTCCAGTCTTGATGAGCCTGTGCAAACTGTAGCCTCAGTCTGACGTTCTTAGCTGACAGGAGTGACACCCGGTGTGCTCTTCTGCTGCTGTAGCCCATCTGCTCCAAGGTTCGACATGCTCAGAGATGCTCTTCTGCATACCTTGGCATTTTCTCCCAGAGAACTGCCGTTAACTGGCTATTCTCATAACTCCTAGAGAAGGTTGTGCGGGGAAATCCCAGCCGAGCAGCAGTTTCTGAAATTCTCAGACCAGGAGCCTCACTTAAACCTCGTTTCTTCTCTACTCTGATTCTCAGTTTGAGCTTCGGTAAGCCATCTTGACCGTGTCTGCGTGCCTAAACGCACCGAGCTGCTGCCATGTGATGGGCTCATTAGATATTTGCTTTAAAGAGCAGTCGAAAGGTATACCTAATAAAGTGCCCAGCAAGTGTGTTTTGTGCTTTTTAGCATGTTTTCTTGCTTCATAAGATTTCTCCTCACATTTCTTTGTAATTTACTGAGACACCGTCTGCTGTCAGCTCGTTACTGTTCCGCTGTGTGACACTTGCAGCCTGACAGAAGCCCTCAGTCTGACAGCACTGTGTACAGATAATTACTGCATGTTTGACTCGTTCATTTCCAACACTGACAGGGATTCATGGACTGCATTTTGAGAGGAAATCGCAGCAGGGACAAAAGATGCATTTTTCTTCATTGTTCACTGTCGTCACCCAGTTTTCTGCATTTGAAGCTTTACAGTCTGTAGTTACCGCTACAGGGAGTGCGTGTGTGTGTGTGTGTGTGTGTGTGTGTGTGTGTTTCTGGTTTGATCCACACACTAAAGGTCAGAGCTTCTTCTTCTGAGCATTTTAATATTTTTGACAGACGGAAAGTCAACCTTAGCGTTGCCGGTGTTTTCAAATAAAAGCTAAAATAGAAATGTCAGGATGCAACCAGCCATTGTTATTGAGTTATTTCAGCGCAAAGAACAAATAATGTGTGCTGTGGGGGGTTTAGTTCTTAAAGTTAAAAAGTTTATGTAATTGAGGCAAGTTGTGCATTTCAAGGTAGTTTTCTTCATTTGATTCAGAGACCATCCCCTGATGGGATCTGCTGACGAGAAACCCCGAGGTCGCGTCCCTGTAGTGGTTCACGCATTCGCCTTACAAGCGAAAGGTCCCCGGTTCGGTTCCAGGTGGGGACACAAGCCCTTCTCACTACGGAGGGATGCGCCAGGAAGGACATCCGGTGTAAAATCTGTGCCAAATTACCAATGCGGATCAATCCGCTGCGGCGAACCCATGGGGAGAATACAAGGGAGCAGCCGACGGGAAACAGATGTTTAGGTTGTTTCCACGGAGAACAGAGGTCGGTTCAAAAGTAAGAAATGCAGATCAGATTATTGCCATGAGGGAATTACAGCCATCTTTCTTTTCTCGGTAGTGGACGGTTGTAAACAGATGTCCACACTGTGTCTTCTACATGTAGAGAGACTACTCTTACCATGCTGACGTTTTGTTTGTTGTTTTAAACAATCCATGGGCGTGCGCATCTAACTTCTGTCTTTGTTGTGAACGTAATGCGGCGGACGATCAGAATCCTAGCCTCTCTGCCCCCTACAGTATGTCGGTGTTATAACCCCAGGGACGCTGCTCTTGAGGGCTCAGCAGGAGCCCGACCCACCCCAACGGGAAGCTTTATTTCCTTCTTTTATTGTAAATTTTTTGTTTGTTTGGCTTTTTTTCAATCAATACAGAGAAAGTAGAAAACAGCTGTGCCTTCGGTTGCTCCCTTGTATAATCCTGGAGGGGTCGCCACAGCAGAGTAACTCGTATCAGCAATTTGGCAGAGGTTCTTACGCCGGATGCCCTTCCAGACGCAACCCTATATGGTAAGAGGGGCATGTAGAGTAGTGGTTTACACATCTGCCTTGCAAGTGAAAGGTCCCTGGCTCGTTTTCAGGTGGGGACACACACCCCTCTCACCATGGAGGGTTGTGGGGGGGGGCATCCGGCGTAAAACAAGGCAGCAGCTGAAGGTACACAGTAGAAAACGTTTGCAAAAATCTAAATGCTATGTAAATGTAGCTAATGTTATAAAAACATGTCATTACCATACGTCACCTCTCTAATATTATTCTATTTTCTGTTGTCATTTATTGATAATATGATGGAGATCAGAGTCGTAACTTCTAAAACGCTGAAGTGAAACCAAATGTTTAAAACAAAGTGATGACTACAGCCACTGCCTGTAGGGTCAAGCCCCACCACTGGTGTAATATTTGTGCCAATTTATGAGTTACTTTTTGCATAAACCTGCTAACAAACAAACCAACAGTCCAAACCAAACCAAAATCCTCGACCTCCTTGGCGGAGGTAACAATCACTACAGGCCAGGGAACTATCATGCATATTTCATTTTGGCCTGAGCTGTCCCTGTGAATGTTTACTGAGCTGTTGAGTGCTCTTGTCATGATATTATTCATTCTGGTCTGTTTTTCCTCAGTTGTCGACTCTCTCTCTCTCTCTCTCTCTCTTCAGAACTTGTCCTACTTCTTCACATGCCTCTCTCGTACCTACTGCCTCTCACCTCTTCAGCTCCCCCTGTATGCAGCTCTCTTAGCTTTCCAGCAGCCTCTGACCTTTCAGCCGTACTCACCACCGTGACTTTTTGTTTCTCTGCTTTCTTTGTGTCTTTCTTATATAAGCTCTCAATAAAGTTTGAGTGCTGCGCTCTTTAGTCTTTGCTGTGGCAACTCTGCCAAACATTAATCTCGACTCGAGTCGTTCATTTCACCACCAGAAGCAAACAGATTTGAAATTGCTGTTGAAATTGGCAGCTGTGAAACAGTTAACATGAAATTGCTCTAAAGTGCACTTCATCCGGAAAGCCTAATTCCACATACATACATGATGAACTAACTAACTAAACTAAACTGTTTGGTCATAATGATCATCGTTACATTTGGAGGGAAAAGGAGGAAGCTTATAAACCTGAGAACACCATCCCAGCTATGAAGTATGGGGGGCAGCAGCATCATGTTGTGGGGCTGTGTTGCTGCAGGAGGAACTGGTGACCTTCATAAAATAGATGGTATCATGAAGAACATTATGTGGAAAAAGTGAAGCAACATCTCAAACCATCAGCCAGGAAGTTGAAGCTTGAGCACAAATGGGTCTTCCAAATGGACAATGACCCTGAGCATACCGCTAAAATAGTCACAAAGTGGCTTAAGGACAACAAAGTCAGCGTTTTGGAGTGGCCATCACAAAGTCCTGATCTCAACCCCAGAGAAAATTTGTGGGCAGAATTGAAAAGGCGTGCGAGCAAGGCGGTCTACAAACCTGACTCAGCTGCACCAGGTCTGTCAGGAGGAATGGACCAGAATTCATCAAACTATTGTGAGAAGCTTGTGGAAGGAAACCCAAAAGGCTTGACCCAAGTCATGCAGTTTAAAGGTAATGCTACCAAATACTAAGGAAACTTCTGAAATTAATAAAAATCTCTGTGAAATATTCTCTCTCTCATTATTGCAGCATGTAGCAAATAGAAATAACTTTGGCGATCCAAACTGACCTGAAACAGGAGAAGTTTAGTCTGATTTAATTTCAGAAAGTGAGAAAAAAATGTTTGTGTCTTTTTACACAGTGTATAGAAACTTCTGGCTTTACAGTAACTGTATATGACATTATGGCTGGCTCTAGACTTTTGCACAGTGCTATATAAGGCAGTATTATTCTAAATTAGACCATGTCTTGTTACAGTCTTACAGGGGGACAAAATATTTCCTGTGTTTTTTATGCAGCAGACGTGGGGATTTCTTTTTAACCTCACGAGACATCGTGAGCATCGATAACAGTGATGCTGTTGTGGAAAGTCTTTATCACCTTTCCTGCTCAGGTTATCATCGTCTTCATTGACTGAGAAATGCAGAGATGTACATCTTACCTGGGCTTCATGTCAGCAGATTGCATATCAGTCCCTCTACGCACATAAGCCTGAGCAATATAGCCAGCACTCAAACTAGAGATCTCAAGTGCTGATGGTGACAGGCAAGTGACAGACACACAGGAAGGACAAGAGACATCAGACATGCTGCTTCTGGTGATGAGTTTGATGTACTGCGCTCAAGCCAAAGGTGAGACCGAAAATGTAATCATGAGAAGCAGATTTATTATAATTTTGTATTTTCTAATTAGTTTTTATTTCATTTTGAGTTTTTGTTTTGAATTCAGTTTAGTTTCAGTTAGTTTCCACAGTGGGTTTGCTTGTTTCAGTTTAGTTTTTATTGTTTGAAAATGTTTAGTTTAGTTTTTGTTAGTTTGAGTGTTAGTTTTATAATTATTATAATATGGATGGTATTTGTCAGGGGAAGATCTAAGATGTTTAGATCATAGATTGAAATACAAAGAACACTTGTTGAAGGCAGATGAGTCACAATCATGTAAACATTCTGAGTCAATAAACAGAAGCACCAAAGCCTCATCAGACAAACTGACTGACCAAATTTAATCCAACTGATAAAGACTAGAACTAATGACATTTCCTGTATATTTTTTTTATTTCATTTTAGTCGTTTTAGGTAGTTTTGATTTTAACTAAAAGTCTGGTTTTTATTTCAGTTAATTAAAATGATTTTTCTCATGTAGTTTTTTAGTTTAGTTGGATCAGGCGAGATGGAGACAGATGATCTGCTGTGGCGACCAGTAACGGGAGCTTTTTAGTTTAGTTAATTGTAATAACCTTGATAAGGAAGCATTGTTCAGTCTTTACTGATGTTATTATAGGTGCTAAAACTGAACTAAAACTAGGCGTGAAAAAATATTTTACAAAACACGCACGAGGAGTCTTCAGCACACGTTTATTGGTACTGGGATGTCCATGCTGTGAGTCAGGTGTCTGTATTGTAAATCCTGTTTGAACTGCCTCAATCTGACTGTGACAAATACTGAACAGACTATAATTATTATGAAAGAAATAAAAACCGAAACCAGGAAAACCTAAAACAGTAACAATGAAAACTCAACTGAAACAAGTGAAGCCAGCCTGGAAACTAACTACACTGTGTGCACACTCATTAGACAAGTTTTATTTTTGAGGATTAGTTTTATTATTTAACAACAACAAAATGTTAATCTTCAAACCTGAATATTTAAGGAAGTGAAAGTGAGGTTTTGGCTTTTGTACGAGAATATCTATTTGTGCACAATTATTAGACAACTATTAGTGTGCAGAATTATTACACAACTCAAAGAAAAACTAAAATATTCCATCTCACTTGTTTATTTTCATCTGTTAAGGTAAAATAAAATAAATCAGTGACCAATATAGCCACGCTTCTTTTCAGTAACACTCAAAAGTCTTCCATCCATGGAGTCTGTCGGTTTGTTGATCTGTTGACCATCGACTTTTTGTGCAGCAGCAACCACAGCCTCCCAGACACTGTTCAGAGAGGTGGACTGTTTTCCTTCACTGTACATCTCACGTTTAAGAAGGGTTACAAATTCTCATTGGGGTTTAGGTCAGGTGAGGAAGGGGGCCATATCATTATTCTTTGATCTTTAAGGCCTTTACTGGCTAGCCACGCAGTGGACTACTTTGATGCATGAGCTGGAGCAGTGTCTTCCAGAAACTGGCAGTAGGTTTGGGAGTTGAGTTCAAGTCCATCTTCAACCCAAAAATGTCCAGCAAGCTCATCAATTTCCCCCTGGGATTAATAAAGTATTCTGATCTTTAATAATTCCAGCCCATACCAGTACAAGTAGTAAAAATTTGTCTTCAGATATTTCTTGTTCAGTGGTAGTTAGGGTTAAGCCTTTCTTACCATGGCCATGTTTTTGAGCTCTGAACATCTTGTACTTCTGGACGCTTCAGGTAGGTTGCAGTTCTGGAATATGACAGCACTGGAGGATCATGGGTTCCTGGTAGCTTCGCGTTAGATTCTTCTCAAATCTTTGGCAGTTAATTTGAGTCTTTTTCCCCTCAACACGTTTCTTGCAACAAAAAGTTTGATGGTTTGGTGGGCACGTCCTAATATCTTGGCAATTTCAAGAGTGCTACATCCCTCTGAAAGATGTTTTATAGTTTGACTTTTCAGAGTCTGT
>VUQH01047624.1:0-14121 GCA_015106775.1 Etroplus canarensis
CCCCCCCCCCCCACACACACACACACACACACACACACACACACACACACACACACACACACACACAAAATGGCCATCATGCTGCATGCATGTGATGTGATCTGACAGCAAAACACTTAGTGTTCGTAAAAAATATTCAGGCCAGTGAGCTGCTCATGCTGTCAGCTGGGCAGAGGCAGTGGCAACAGGATCCTCCTTCTACAGTGTGTTAGAGCACTGTCCTGGAAAGTAGTAAATGCCACCTGCTCCCAGAGAACAGCAGGTTGTGTTGCTGGAAACAAATGGGATCACTGAGATGCCTGTGTGCACAGACTGACACACACATTTATACACTTTTACAAAGATTAAATCAATAATTGATAAAGACAGTGAAGGATGTGGAAGAAAACTCTGTTTTTGCTTCCAGTAGATTTTTGATGTGAAATATCACTCATACAATATCGTTTACTGTATTTTATTGTACTGAACTGATTGTTGTTTTGCCAGAAGTTTTTTCAATTTCTACTTTAGTGTTTGGTGTTTTTGAACCTAAGTAAAGGTGGTAGGCTATATCTCCTGCCACTCATAAAACTTGCTTTGTAAAGCTGAAAATCATTTTAGGAGCACAGGAAAAAAGGCCTATTTAGATCAGGCTCATTTCCATCAAATGCCACAGACCACATGGGTTTTATCTGCTGCAAAGAAGCACTTCTCAAACTACTAATAGATCTTGAAAAAAACAAAAACATTCTCTTGGATAGATAAGCTGTGTAATAACCCCTCTCTCTTCCTAAGTATCAGCTGAGAGCATAGACACCATTGAGATCAACATAAGCATGATTAGGCAATGAGCAGCTAGTCTTTTTCATAACTCGTTTAAGGGCCTCATTCCGCTCCAGCTTGTCTTTGAGATAATGTCCTATTTAATTAGAAATTGGAGATATCACATTGTTTTTTAATGAGAGAAGCACTTTTCCAGAACATATGAGGCATCAGAGAATCATACACAAGAAGGATAATAGCGACATGCAAGGGCTTCGGGGAGTCAAACGAGATGCATTTTCACTCAGATGCTCTTTAGCCCCTATTCTCTATTCTCAAAATGCTTCCTTCCAATATACCTTAACATGGAAAGAGGGAGCACTTAGGGTGCAGCTCTGTACAGGGAATTTGTAAAAATCTGAGATTTACTCATTGCCGGACCTATTTTAATCTCTTTCTAATATCTTTTTGTCTTAACTTTACAGAAAGGTGCCCACACACACTGTATGCAGTCGTTCGCCATTGTATATTCTCTTTTGTGATTTCTGTGCTCATCTGCATGGTGGGAATGACATGCAAATGTATTTGTTTGCTTGGGGAGAACTGGAAGGGGAGCGGTGAGGCATGAAGGCTGGTGCTGCAGGTTTTCAGCAGGCCTCTAATTCCTCTGCCAGCTCAGTGGCACGCTCAGGGGCTTTGACCTTTTACCATGTCGGTGTCATGGGGTGAGGGGATTTAGAAATATATGCCTTTCTTTGACCAGGGGCTACTGAAAGTGCCAAAAATCCCCTAACTATTTTCATTTCCTATGTGTCCAGCGCCTGGTGGAGCCACTGAAACAGGCCCTCAAGGAGCTAAAGTTATATTGGAATTTAAAGGTTGGTAAATGTAACTCAGACTGCCGATGCATCTCAGTTAACAAGGCCAGTTAATGACTTGTCAGCTGGCAAAGGTTAATGTGTGATGTATCAGTGGAGCAAAGGGTAATTTATAATAGATATACCTTCTTAGGGAAAAGGCATGCATAGATTCATATTCAATTAGTAGCATCAGCCAAGTGGAAATCCTTCCAAAAAGGTAAGCATGTCTACCAGAATTTTGAAAACTATTGGAGCTTTTTTCTATGTGATTCTCAAGGCAACAGATTCATGGGAGCAAATATTTAGTCTCTCTTCCTTCTTGTTCCCATTACTAAACTCTCCTGTCATCTTTCTCACGCTTTTGGGGCAACAGCTGCATGCATAGTGATTTTCTTTTGAATGCATCTGGTAAAACTGTCTTTAATTATTTAATAAACTTTACATGTGATGCGTGTCAGTACTGTGGTATTATGTCTGCAATTGTTTCATTTATATTTCATAAACTAAAAGGAAAGATGAAAAACTTGCAGACAAAACTGACAAAAGATTGTGTCATATAAGATGATTTATATAGCTGTTTCACCCCTTTTTTTGTGCTAACCAAAGGTGACTTAGCTGTTTTCATGTGTTATGATTGCATTAGATAGTGCAGCTGGACTAGCTTTGTCCAAGGTATGAAATTCCCCCTGCAAGCACCTCTAAAACTGCAACGATTTAGTGTAATATCTGACCCTCAAACACAACCAGCTTTCCAGTTTCTTACAGTCTTTATGTTAAACTTGGCTAACTACCTGATTGCTGTTGCCCTTTGCAGCTATAACAGCTTCCACTTTTCTGAGAAGGCTTTCTACAAGATTTTGGAGTGTGTCTGTAGGTATTTTTGCTCATTCAGAAGAACATTTGTTAGGTCAGGCACTGATGTTTAATGAGAGAGGATTGCAGTCTATTCTGTTTTGTTTCAAATGTGTTCAAGGTCAGGGCTCTGCATGGGCAGGTCCAGTTCTTCCTTATGAAACTCATCCATCCATGCCTTTATGGACCTTGCTTTGTGCACTGTTCCCACAAAGTTGAAAGCATTGTCCAAAATGTCTTGGTAAGGTAAAGCATTGAGATTTCTCTTCACTAGGACTCAGGGGTGCAGGCTAACACCTGAACATTATTCCTCCTCCATTAAACTTTACAGTTGGCACAATGCAGTCAGGTAGGTAACATTCTCCTGACATTCACCAAACCCAGAATCAGTCATCACACTGCCAGATAGTGAAGTGTGAATTTTCACTCCACAGAACAAGTTTAAATTTTATGATTTAGAGGTGTGGCCCAATACTTTTCTTCATATAACATAAGTGAAATACTCAAATGTCAAACAAATCCTTTACAATAACTTATTTTGTCCTGGTAATATTTCTGTCAGGTTTTAAAATCACATCGCATGCTACATTTTTACCATAGATGTGGACTTCCTTTCAGTTTGGTAAATTTCCAAATTGTCAGAAAGAAAATATAAAACTCACAGCCTCTGTGTCTTAAAGTGTGCTTTTCTCTCAATGCTAAATATGAAGTGAGTATTGAGAATAAACTCTGTTGAGAAAAGAGTTGAAAAGCATATTGCTGTAGAAAGTTCCTCGCATACTGTATGTACTCAGATATCGATGCTGTTGACTTAATTCTAAGAATTCTGTCAACATGTCAGCCACTAATAGGAACTGTACTATCATACCTGTCGTGCCCCACAGGCTCTAAAACGTCAATAACAGCATTGTTACTTGAATAAGAAATATCCCTGTGAACAGCATGGCTTGAACCATCAAACTGTGATCACTTGTAGTTGCAGGCAGGGAATAGATAAACCAGGCCTGCAGGCCCTGACTAGGTGCTGACGGATGCCCTGCTTTGCTTCATGCCACATCCCTGTGATTTGTCAACACTGTGTCACTGCTTAATGCAGGAATGAAGTATGATTGACAAATATCCTGGACAAAAAGGAACAACAAATAATTCTGGGCAATTACTGAATGAAATAATGAATGAATAGTGAATACTGAGAACTGAATCCCAATTACTCATTATTTTTTTCTGTCACTTTCTTCCAGTCATTACAGCAAAAAATACAGCAGACATATGATGGTCAAGTATTTTTAGTCTTAAAATTGCATTTTTGGCACTAGTTTCCCTTAGTTCCCTTGTCTTCTAGTGTGTTCTCTTGTCTTTTTATGTAATCTTGATAGCAATCATGTCTTCACAAAAATGTCAAATTAATTCTTTAAGCTTTTGACTGTTTAGTCCCTTCTATTAGTTTACTGAAGTAGAATGTGTCTCCTTTGGCCATGCCTCCCCTCAGTAAAGTCCTTCTCCAGGGGCTGACACTGCTGGCTCTGTTAAGATTAGATTTGAATTTATGAAGATTGCCTTACCTGGTGCAGTGCTGTAATCTATGCTGGAGTAGTAATTCACGTTTAGCCCCTCATTTCCAATGCAGTCAAGAGGACCCATATTTCACCATGACAATGTAATCACAGGTCCACATTAAAAAGTCATTATTGTTTAAAATCGTAGGCCTGACTGAGAAAACACTGACTTTACTATTGTTGTTCTTCCCATTCACTTGAATGTTTACCCAAGAACAGGGGGCGCTGTGATTTAAATGCACGCTTACTGCTTTATTGATCACATGAGGTCTTGAACACATGGCTTGGAGTAAAATCACTGTCTGTTGGCTCCTTTGAGCCTTTTTTTGCTGATTAGCAGGTAATCTCAGTAACAAGCTTTGATCCCTGTAGATTAGCAGGGGATCAGTACACAACATGTTTGTTCTGATAGCTCAAATGTGCTATAATCTATTCCTGCTTTATTGCCAAGTGGTTTTGGCTGTGAAAGTTTTCACATGCTTTTTCTATTTAGCTGTAATAATACCCAGCTTTGCTTAGTGCTTGAGGTTAGGTAATATGGTTTATAAAGTGATGGACCCAGTTAGTTGTTTTACATTCCAAAAACTGAAATAGCTAGCTTATTAAAACAGGCTTTTAATTATCTTTGAATTCTTTTTCATCAGGCTGAGGCACTTGTTTGTTAAAGATCATTGTTTTCCAGTTAGTAACTCTCACCAGATTTTGCCTGTAGCTTCTGGCTCTCATTTCATAAGACTTCAAGGTGTGCAGCTTTTCATCTTGATTTCATTACATGACAGAGGGAGGAGGGAGTCATTTTTTCACTATAGTCCTGTATAAGTCCTCAGGCATAGCGTCTTACAGTTGACAGATCAACACATGACTTTAGCTTTGATCCCGCTCATGGAGGTCCTAGTCACTGCCTCTTATAGTAACGAGTAAAATTAAAGAACAAAGAAATGTAATCCATTTTATTTGATCATGATATCATCTTTCATGATTTGAAATCAGTCTTGCAGGTATTAACTTGTAGCAGTTCAGTTATTGTGCAAACGAAAGGAACAGTGATGGCAGCCAAGCAAATTTGATCAAATTAGTGGTTTCAGATTATTTTTTGTTTTTATATTGTATGTTTTTTAAACCACAGAGTATTGTTGAACCTCTTGCTGACTTTATCAGGATGCATTCATTAGTGCACTATTATTGAGCTCCTTCTCCACTCAGGCTTTAATCAGCGTGATTTCAGTAAGGATCAATAACTTCTTTGCATGTCTCACACTTTTGACTATTTTTTTCGTAAGAATCAATACATGTGTGATGTGTTGTTCTGCAACCACCTCTCCATCCTCACATCGGTGTAAGACTTGCATTGTGCTTATTTTGCTTTTAGTTGTTCCTGTCAAAAATGCCAACTAAAATGGCATTCCTCTCTTTTTCTCTTCTTTTCAAGAAATGTATTTAACACAGCCCGAGGAGATGAGGAGCTCACATGCAACATTAGAACTGAAATTACTCTTTGATTATGTAAAAGAGCATTTACTTGCTATTTGATCCATTTTAATCAATTTAAAAGTAAAATCTATGACCCCAGTGTTAAAGATGTTTTATTTCAACAATAGAGGAGCAATGTGGTTTCTATGAAATGCATATCCAACCCCAAATCAATGGGGATGGCAGAGCCTTTGTTAGTGCTGAAGCTTTGTTTTCCTCTAGATTTATGATCGTTGTGGGGAGCTGGCAGAAGCCTGTGTGATTACTGCTTACACACTGATTTATACCTCACTTTTAATTATCTGAGGGGGTCTGCAGTTTGCCAGTGCCAATACATCCTTTCTTTTGAGACCCAGAGGAGGAAAATAAGCCCTATCTGGTTTCCACCCCTCTCATTTTCTCGCTGCCTGTGGTACAGAACTTAACCAGAGATCCACTGCACCTCTGGCAGCATCCCACTCCTCCCCAGAGCAAAGCAGACTGATGTCCCTGACATTCATACTCAGTGTGGAATCTGAAAGTAGGCTTTAAGGAAATATGAAGCTGCTGTCCACTGGACATGTAACTTTGACTAACACTCCCCAATGGCCTATAAATTCTGTATTGTGAGAGTCACACAAATCACTTCTGTAAGACCATCTTCTCTAGTTACACTCTACTTTTTTATTTAATGTGGCTCTCTACTGCGACACCACAATAGGCAGTTCTCAGTTCAGTGTCAAACTACTGATAATCCCAACTCATTTAGTATTTTGTTTATGTGCAATGTGTATATATTATTTAAGAAATCTGCTAGTGCACTTGCACACAATTCTTCAAGACTGAATAAGAACACAACAAGTGACTGCTTTAGTCATTTGAATCATTCCCATGATTTATTGTTTAATCCTCAGTGCAATATATTGTTTATTACACCAGAAAGACACAAGGGTCATTAAATTTTTGTTGACAAGTTGTGTGTTATGAAATGAAAGAGAATCCATAAATGTGAATTGATCAACCATCTCTTTTTCAAATACCCTCTGAATTATTTCCAAATGAAAAGTAAGTATGAGAAATACCAAAGTCTTTAGGTATTATTACTCCCTCTGATAAATTAAACTCTCTGATTTAAAAACAACTATTACAGTATATATTATGATTTAAGATGATTAATGTGCATTGTCTTTCTTCTATCTTTTTCTTTAAAACATTGTTACGCTATATGGACAGAAGTATTGAGCTACCTACACATTAGAACCACTGGAACTTTTATGACATCCTATTCTAAATCCACAGGCATTACGCTATAAGAGCTTTCACTCTCCTGGAAAGGTTTTTTACAAGATTTTGGAGTGTTTCTGGGAATTTTTGTCTATCCATCCAGAAGACAGTTTGTGAGGTCAAACATACAAGGACGAGAGGGCCTGGCTCACAGTTTCCATTCCAGGTCATTGCAAAAATGTTTGATGCAATGGAGGTCAGGGCTCTGTACAGGCCAGTCAAGTTTTTCCACACCAAACTCATCCACCAACGTCTTTATGGCCCTGGCTGTGTGCACTGGGGTGCAGTCATGCTGGAACAGCAAAGGACCTTCTCCAAACTGTTTGCACAAAGCATTAAGAGTTCTCTTCACTGGGGACTAAGGGGTGTGGGCCAACACCTGAGCATTACTTCTCCTCCACCAAATTGCTGTCAGGTAGGTAGCTTTCTTCTGACGTTCACCAAACCCAGACTCAGTCATCAGACTGCCAGATAGCGAAGTGTGAATCGTTACTCCACAGAACATGTTTCCTTTGTTCCAGAGTCCATTAGCAGCATGCTTTACGCCATTTCATCCAATGCTTAGCATTGTGCTAGCATGCAGCTGCTTGGCCATGAAAACCCATGCCATGAAGCTCCTGGCACACAACTTTTGTGCTGATTTTAATGCCAGAGGAGGCTTGGAACTCTAACCCATAAAATCCTATGGTGACATTTGTGTAAGAAACACTTTACATGTTCTACAATCTTCCTTATAAAGCTTCATGCTTGACCTTAACTTATGAAGTTTCTAAGGAAAAATAGGCCTAGGTTCTTATTGGGTTAAAGTTATTATACGCAAAGTTACAGTTATATCTGTAACGTTACATGGTGTGCCACTTTGTGGCTGTGCTACTGTGGCTCCTAAACACTTCCACTTTGCAAACAATATCACTCACCTTTGATTGTGGAATATCTGGGAGGGAAGAAATTTTGTGAACCAACTGCAGTGATTGTATGCTATTACAGTACCATGCTCAACTTCAGTGAGTGCTTTAGAATGACCCATTCTTTCACAAATGTTAGTAAGGCAGACTACATGACTAAGTACTTGATTTTATACACCTCTGGCAATGACACTGAATGAAACACCTGAATTCACTCTTTAAGAGGTGTGGCTCAATAATTTTCTCCATAAAGTATATGTCTTAGGTTACAATTTTATGATTTTCTTAAAGCTGCAAAGTCCAAGTGCACAGCCCCTAACTTATGGTATGTCAGCCTAAATGCAGGTGATTTACAAAACAGGGTTAGGGTTAGAGCAAACCCACCTAACAATTGCCAGTTTTAATCTTAACTTCTGAAAAGAATATGCAGCCTCTTAAAAAATGAAATCATATTTTAACCAATAATACTAAGCAATACACACACCATCCTGAAAATGTTATAATGATGTTTAATGTAACTTATCTGCCATGTCAATCATGAAAATCAAAACTGAACAGCTTCAGTGTTGTTCACAGAGCAACATGTATTCGATGTAAGGAGGGTTGATTTCAAGCAGGACTATTTTGTCTTTGTTAATTATTTTTAATGTCCATCATTAGGAGGTCCTTCGAGGGAGGAATCCAGTCATCACTGTTTGAACTTAATATCAGCAGCCATTCTGACTGCTCATTAATCCAGACCAGAGACAGTCAGGGGCATTAAGGAGTTGGGTGCAGGAACATGCAACACACACCCTAAACACACTGCCGATGCAGGGCTAATACAGAGACAGACTACTATTCACACTTCCGCATCCTTAGTGGTGATTTTTGTCTAATCTTAATGTCATGTTCCTCACAAAAGAAAAAAAGGAACTGATGCTGAAATGCACTGAACAAAAGACTGCACAAAGAACATTTACTCCACTAAAAGATTTACAAGAAAACTAATCTGTGTTCAAATTCCAGAATGGAAACACCGCTATGCATATTTAAAAGTATCAGAATCAGGATCCTTTATTAATCCCAGAGGGCAAATCACTTGGATGCCAGTTGCTTCATTATTTATAAATAAATAAATAAAGATATGAACGTTTAGAAAATGCAACCGTATACCTGTAAACTGTATAGCCAAATATATACAAAGTGCAATAAGTGACATTAAGTACCATGTACAAGTACGGCCAAAGAAAATCAGTCCAGTTATTAAAGGGAGGAGTTGTTCATTTTGACGGACAGGTAGGAATGATTTTCTGTGGTGTTCTGTGGTAATCCAAAAATAACAAATTTAATGTTTTCAGTGTCTTGAAGTCACTTTTCAATTCTGATTGCTGCTATCTGATCCATAGGGATATGCAGGTGACAGTGAATCGTGAATCTTGCATCGTCATGCACATCTTTCTCATTTCCTCGCATGGTCTCTTCAGTCCATTTCTTTTCTTTTCTCTTGTCGACTTGCCTCAAACCACTTCAATCCTATTTAAAATTTCATAGCTAAAAATCATTGTTGGGTATGTCTTCTGATTAAATTTGTGTTAAGAGCTGTGTTCTGCGTGAGCAGGTTTGGTATTCAGGGGCCTCCTCCAAATTGGGGTTTGTGATGAGATTTGTAAACAGGTGGGGCTCTGATTACAGGAAAAGAACATTTTAAGGTTTTGGACTACGAAAACTCTTATGAATATAACCCTGAAGCTCTTTCTTGTCATAGCATACAGTCTGAACAGGAATCTTTTGGCCATTTTGACCTTGAGAGATTGTTTGAGATCCCATATCCTGACTTCGCTGCTCCTTGATGTCCACTAGATGTGTAGTCATTTGTGGTGAAGGTGGTGGGCATGGGGGACTGATGGTGTCACATTGATGGATTAGTCCTCTCATTGCTAGCTCCAGCAATTAGGTCAACAGCCCAAGAGACAGCAACACGTCTTTTGTGAAACGCTGATGCTAGACTTACTTAGTGATTATAAGTCACTGCATCACTGCTAAGCAGATCTCTACACACTCACAAAGCTGTGGTGAATAATAGAATGCTTCTCCTCAAAGCAGGGGGCAACAGACTTCAGATAGCCAAGGTGGTTATTCAGTCAAATCTGCCCTCTTTGTGGAAGGTCTGAAGATGACATCTCCTCTGTGTTCAAAACTGATATCCCTTAAACACATGCACAGCTCCTTTTTGTTTCCCTCTGTGAGTGAGAAAGTGTGAGTGGCAGCAAAGATGCACAAACTGCTCAGCCCATACAATGGCATTCCGTTTCACAATAATGCTATTCCCCTCTTCCCAGCAGCCTGCTTTCATTTGTTCAGTAGTGAATTCTCTGGCTGTTAAACTGAGGGATTGACTGTGGTGCTTGTCAGGCTTTTATCTTTTGCCCTGATTCATTTTCATTTCCACTATGAAAGGGAGCACAGAGCGGCATCCAGTGCTATTATTTTGCCTGAGACAAGACGATTTTGCTTCAGAATCCCAAGACATATCATCTCGAGTGAGTCATACCATTGTTTATCAAAGACATTGCAACATTACCAGACTAAGAGAGATGATTACACTAGAATTTTATGGACTATTACAGAAAGAGCAATGGAACTGGTGGCCACAGAGTAATGACATTCATCTACTGCCCACCAATGGATTTAACAATACATAAATATGATTACAGAGGAATAACAGTTTATATTTGTCATCTTGCTGTGGCAAAATTAATTTTTTTTTCTGTCATAATGTTTTTCCCCCACAGCAACAATTTTCTATATAAGGACCATTTCATAAGTTAAGGAACTTGGATTTTTCTTTAATGATAGCCATTTCCTGTTTCCACTGTTTCCAGCAAGCCTTTATTGAAAGAACCAGCAGGATTTCCAGAGATGTCCAATTGCCTTATTAAATTTTTGTCATCAGCAAAGTCTGTAGTTCATGAACAGTAAATCCTGTCAGTTTAGTACTTGTATTTCTAGGCTGCAACAATGATAACAATAAAAATGTGACTTTTTCCTTATTCTTTCAACTAACTGTGGAAGAACATTTGCTTCCCTGCATATCTAAAAAATTGCAGCTTTATCGTATTGATGCTCATATACAGAATTATAGCCACACTAGGGCTGGCATTAACTTACACTCTTTTAAAGGATACAACTGAGGAGAACTCTTATTGTAGTAAAAGCCTCAGCCATATGAAACACCAGGGTTGCAGCATCATAAAGATAAGGAGACAGGTGTTTTTCTTGCTCTCCAGCCATGTTTCCTTTTGTCTATACACACAGACTTCTTTGGATGGATGCCTTTTATAGCTTACATCACAGAGAAATACACTTCTATTTCACCTGATTGCTGTTGCCTGCTGGGCAGTTATCGTGCTATTGTCACTGTTACATTGGTGGAGCTAATGAATCTGATAGCAGTGCATTTGCCAAGCTCTATACAATGGAGTTATGCATAGGTTTATACAGCTTTGGTGTAGAACTACATGTGTTAAATTTTCTAAATAAATTAGGATAAATTATAGAGCCATTTTTATTTTATAGAGCCTGGAAAAAGAAATGAGTTTAGCATAATGTGCTGAAATACCTGGCACACCATGACACTGGCAGATTGTTCTGTTCCATAAATATCGCACACATTCAGAAATGTCTGCAGTCAGATTTGGGGAAAACACACTGAAGATTTGATAAAGACTGCCACCCTTCATTTTTTTAAGGCAGGCTCATCTGCCCTCGTCAGGCCTGAAAAATAATTTGGAAATCAAAAAACTGACTTTTTAATGTGCATGAGCCGATTCAACACTGTGTTCACTGGATATCAAAAAATCCAATTAACCCAACAGGTGTGGCAGGTGCAATACTGGGTGTATCACAGCAGGTGTAGCTTTTTACCCCCATGTCTTATTTTTCCCTTCCTTGGAAGCCCTGGAGGAGAATATCTAACTGAACTCACCAGGTAACTTATTTGCAATTAGATTTGTTTTATTTGCCCCATTTCTCCCAACCAGCATCTGTGGCTGCTGCTGGAGCCAATTACTACCACAGTATAAAAAAATGTGCAAAACAGAAGTATGGTTGTGTGTGCATGTATGTGTGTGGTACTGCATCTGCAATTTGTGACAATTCCCATCCAGAGGCCAAGATTCTCTGGGGGACTCCCAGGAAATTACACCTTGCTGTCATATCATTCCATCTTTCCTGAGCCTGTTGAGCTACCCTCTTCCTCAACAGCTCCCCCCACTACACCTGACACAGTTACTCTGCCACTATATGCCAGCAAAATGTTACAGCGGCCCAGTTTTTGAAAAGCCATTTCATTTTTCACTCTTGTCTGGGTCTTGCAGTAATGGGCTCCTCTCACTCCACATAGTTTCATCAGTAATACACATTCAGAGCGATACTCACTGGCCTTCTGTGACCTCAGACAGCGGATGCAATTATGACAGGCCTAATGCCCTCCCGAACTTCACTCCCAGACTGCTTTTACACAGGCAGAGCCCTGTGCTGCACGGTGTATACACACACACACACACACACACACACACACACACACACACACTGTGGAGTTAACCCTTTCCAGCCAATGCAGATTGAATTTTTAAAAATGGCATCAGTCCAAATAAAAATTTAATATTTAAGTGCTTGCCAAATCTGAAATGCAGCCTTATGATTTCCCACAATTCTTATTAGGCCTCCAAACAGAATTGGGGTTGTATTTTACACTTCTTCAATCTCAAGTCAATTGAGGGAGTAAGCTCTACTTTACAAGAAGAAGAAGATATACTTTATTAATCCCTTAATTGGGAAATTACAACTCTGATTTCAACACACTCGTTTTGTAGGTATATGCACACGCTTAACATACAGTTGAGTGATATAGATACATACACACCAGCAGAGTTGAGAGAGACCAAGGCAGCCCATTGCAGGCGCCAGGGAGCATGGTGGGGGTTCCGTGCCTTGCTGGGGGTGCCTTGACAGTGCTTGGGGGGGAGGGGTGGCTCCATAGGCCTCCATCTGCCACATGGGCCAGCATCACATCAGTAGCCCTCTGGTTCCCAAGCATTCACCCCGTACTGAGCCAGTACTATGTCAAAGATCTTTATGTGCAATATAATTGAATGGTTTCAGTATTTCTGTAGTGTAGTGGTTTAAACATTTGCCTTAGCGAAAGGTCCTGGGTTCGATTCCAGGTGGGGACACAAACCCCTCTCACCACTGAGGGTTGTGTCGGGAACGGCATCTGGCATAAAACCTCTACCAAACTGCCAATGCAGAACAAGCTGCTGTGGTGGCCCCTTGAGAAAAATACAAGGGAGCAGTTGAAGGTACATATAATTGAATGCTTTGAAGAGGATGGTTCCAGAGATTGGAAATTGAGCCCTGCAGTATACTGCTACATAGGGTTAGGCACAGTTTGTACTGAGGCTTCTCCTTCTTTCTTCTCCTGCAAATGGGAACTCAAGCAAGAGATAGACTAAAGCCCATATGGCAGGTGACCTGAAAGATAAATGTTTGGCTTTCGTGAACCGATTGCTACCTCAGAGATGTTTCCCTCTGTGATTCACCAGCATCTCCAGACACAAAATAAATCAAGTGAGAGAGACAGAAGATTGTACTCAATGTTTTTCCAAGCCTGGTAATCTTGTGTAAAAAGGTAGAAAACTGCTCCATCCTTCTGTGCATTGCTGTATGGCTTTTGGAAGCTATTGACAGAGGTTTTCCACTTGAGATTATTTTTTATCCACAGCTTTTTTCTTGCCTTTAAGAGTATCACCCAAAAAGTACATAGTCCTCTGATCAGCTGTTCAAAAGAGATCTGTAACAAAATAAACAGTGAAGTAGAACAAATACACTAAAATAGAGCAATGTCAAATGTACAGCACTGTTGGGGATGAAACACAATATTGTAGGTCAACTCCAGTCAATCATAAAAACATCGACCCTAATTTAGGATCAAGATACTGAGTGAAAAAACTGAGAGGTATAAGTCCTCATTCAGTCTTCTACAAGATGGATTGGCACATTTACAGACATTAATGGTCTCGTCTCGTCTCATCTCGTCTCGTCTTCTACCGCTATTCCGGGGGTCCGGGTCGCGGAGGCAGCAGTTCGAGCAGAGAAGCCCAGACTTTCCTCTCCCCAGCCACTTCCTCCAGCTCTTCGGGGGGACACCAAGGCGTTCCCAGGCCAGCCGGGAGACATAGTCTCTCCAGCGTGTCCTGGGTCTTCCCCGGGGTCTCCTCCCAGAGGGACGTGCCTGGAACACCTCCAATAAGAGGCGTCCAGGGGGCATCCTAATCAGATGCCCGAACCACCTCAACTGGCTCCTTTCAATGTGGAGGAGCAGCGGCTCTACTCTGAGCCACTTCAGAATGACTGAGTTCCTCACCCTATCTCTAAGGGTGAGCCCAGCAACACTGCGGAGAAAGCTCATTTCAGCCACTTGTATTCGCAATC
>VUQH01047630.1:1682-16144 GCA_015106775.1 Etroplus canarensis
GGCAAAAGGAGAAAGACTATGTAGAATCATTAAGTATGGAGGATAGAAAGAGATACGATGAGAAAATTGGCATAATAGGTGTGGATCCATACTTGTTAGCAAAGAAAAAGCTGAACTATGAAGTTTCAGCATTGCCACTAATTCAATACTATGACCCCCATTCCACTGGAGCCTTAATAGTGCCGATTATGGCGATCCGTGCCGATTTAGCGTTCCCGATCAATACGGCGCAAAACAGTGTGAAACGGCTGAAAATTGGGTTCCTGACCATCTATTGCTGTTATATTTCCATCAAAAGGCCGGCATTCACGTCCAGGATGCACTCACGATGTATGCCCGGTTGTGCCACTCACACTGCTGTGTTAAACCGATTACCCACCAATGAAAGACGTTTTATTGGCGGTGAACTGACGTTGAATTGCCATTTATCACAAGCAATTCCCATTGCATTCCCGGTATAGTCCCAGTATTGCCAATAACAGCCGGTCAAAATAGCATCGATCTGCACCAGTGGAATGGGGGTCTATGACGTGTATCATTGTCTTGTGTTGGCAAGTCACTGGAGGTGTAGAATCAGTTTGTTAATGGTTGGGTTGGCGACGTTTCCTCAAGTATCCTGAATGCACAGCTGCCTGCAGCTTGCCATGGCAGCCACTTGTATGTTGAGACGTCACGAGGGAACTATGTATTCCAGTTTTTGGACATGCCCCTTGCAGACAGAGATGACTCCAGATTCTTAGGATCTTTTGATAATATCGTACACTCTAGGTGACGGAAAGTTTTTGCATATTTGCACTGAAGAACGTAAATCTGAAATTGCTTCACAATTTGTAGATGCAGTATCAGCAGATTGATGACCCTCTTTTCCCATCTGTTCTTCTGAGAGTCTCTGCCTCTCCGAGGTGCTCTTTCTATACCCAGTCGCATTACTGTCTCGGTTGCAACACACTGATTTACAAATCATTGCATTGTGTTTTTGGAATTGGGGTTATAAATGAAACTGAACTGAATACCGCTGCTAGTGGTATTAGTATTATAATGAGATCGCAGCTATGCCAAGGTTGGAGAGCGAGAACCTTGCTCACAGCACGTGCCCTCAGGATACAACACCTCGGCGCCGCTCGTCACGTGTGCAGGCTGGCGCTCGCGCTGAGCTTCACCAGAAAGTCCCGGAAGAGGCTCCACGAGCGCAGTGAGGGCGCGAGGCGCAGGTGAGCCAGTCCGTCACCTGTAAACAAAGAGGGGGGAAAAAAGAAGCACCCAAAAAAAAAAAAAAAATGGAAAAGGGAACCCTGGATACAGTTTCACGGAAACCCGCTTCCAGAACGACTTGAGAGCTGGTAATGTGACTTGAGGAGTTATGTTTAAGTGTTGTGTATTGTGCCTTTTTCTCTCTGTGTAGGGAGCACTTTGTTTTCTTCTCTAAGTTTTCTGGGTCATCGGTTGAATCTATTGGTCATCATATACCGCTGCCTTCAGTGTAAATTTCATAGTTCTCCTCCCCTGTGTAATAAGTGAATATATTCATTTTGTTTTTATCATTCAGCTCTGTGTAAGTCATATTTGCCGTGGCCTCAAGTCAGCCCTCCTGGCATTTGAGTGTTCTCTGCGGTCTGGCTCCTTGTGCTGGGTAACATATTGAGACTGCAGCCTGCTTTGGCACAGCAGATCGCACTCAGTGCCACGCCTTCCTGTTCATTTATCAGCTTCCTATTATTGTATGTTTTATTCTGTCTTAGTGCGCACTCTATATGCTTGTTGGAACCACAGGAAATGACCTTTTCTGTTTCCTCGCATCTCTCTATCTCACACACTCTCCTTTATGTTCCTCTTTCTGTAAAACCTGCCAGGCTGGAGATCCGAGTTTGAGCCATCCACCATCCTGATGCACACAAGTCTTGCTGCCAAACACAGAGCACAGAGCTTACGCCTGTAATAAGGTAGGTCAATCCACTCGAATCCAATCCACTGGCAGTGAGGAAAGTCAGGTCAGTTTGCCTTTAAGTCCTGGTAGTTTCTGTCTGATCTTGTTCACAGCATTCCTGCTAAAACTTGTCTCTTCTCTGGAATTGCTTAATATGAGTCAGATGATGATGATGATCATGATCACTGTTTGTGTTTGTCCACCTTTGCCACAGAGGACACTTCTTTCAGCGTGACCGTTCTCATGCTTTATTGTTTGAGCATATGTCTGTTTATTACACTGCAGCTGTAGTAGAAGAGGAAATATGCCTGTGGTTTTGTGTGTACTGCACATGAACAAAAGCAGAGTGTGAGTGCTAAGTATAAATACAGCAGCTTTCTTGAGAATTAGATGAAAGTGTCAAGATGGTTGTCTGAGCTATTTTAGTTTTGACAGGTTATTTTGTCTTCACAGGCTGCCTCATACTCACTAAAGGGAGGACTGGCTCGCTTTATAGCCTGTTTGGAAATGTTCATGTACGCATAGTCTAGATATAAAAATGAATAATCTCAGACCAAAGGTGGCTCTGCAGTGTACAAATCAGCAGACTTATTTGTTTGCTTTATCTGGTAGTGCCCATATAAGGTTCAGCGAATGAGGAAAGGTCACGTAGTAAAAGGATTTATCAACACAAATTCTTTAAATACATTTAGTTTTTGGTAGGACCTCCTTTTGCCATCAGAGCTGCCTTAATTCTTTGTAGCATACATCAGCAAGGTGCAGGAAGCATTCCACACAGATTTTGGCCCATATGACATGATAGCAACACACAGTTCCTGCAGATTTGTCAGCTGCACCTTCATTATGCAAATTTACTGTTCCGCCACATCCCAAAGGTTCTCTGTTGGATTGAGGGCTGGTGACTGTGGAGGCCGTTTGAGTGCAGCGAACTCATTGTCACCCTCAGAAAACAGTTTGAGATGATACTCAGTTAGGCCGTGGCCTTTAAATGATGCTCAGTTGGCGCTAAGGAGCCCAAAGTGAGTCAAGAAAATGTCCCCGTCATTACACCACCACTACCAGCCTGAACCATTGGTACAGTTCAGGATGGATCCATGCGTTCTAGTTGTTTATGCCAAATTCTGATCCTATCATCCAAATGTCACAGCAGAAATCGACTCTGGCAATGTTTTTTTAAGTTTTCCACTGTCCAATTTTGGTGAGCCCATAGGAATTGTAGCCTCAGTTTCCTGTTCTTAGCTGACAGAGTGGCACCCAGTGTGGTCTTCTGCTGCTGTAGCCCATCTGCTTCAAGGTTTTAAGTGTTGTGCGTTCAGAAATGCGCTTTTGCATGCCTTAGTTGTAACAGTAGTTATTTGAGTTACTGTTTCCTTCCATCAGCTCAAAGCGATCTGACTGTTTTTAGCCTAGAGAACTGATGCTCAATGGAATGAATGCTCAATTTTATCTTTTTCTGACCAGTCTCTGTAAACCTTAGAAATAGCTGTGTGGGAAAATTCCAGGAGATCAGCTTTTTTAAACACTCAGACCAGCCCCTAATGCCACTAATGACCATGCAACATTTATAGTCACTTAAATAACCTTTCTTCCCCATTCTGATGCGCAGTTTGACTTCAGCAGATTCTACATGCCGAAATGCAATGAGCTGTTGCCATATGATTGTCTGACTACATATTCTCATTAACTAGCAGTTGAACAGGTATACCTAATGAAGCGGCCAGTATTTGTATATACAAATCAGTTAAGAATTTGTTGATTTTTAAATGTCTATATAAGAAGATGATTTAAGATATAGTTGGAAAATCCCTGTGTTACAACAGATAAAATATTAAATACAGTCTAAAACAAAATAGCTTAAATAAAGTAGAATATCTCCATAAAGTAAAATATGAGAAAACTAAATAGATTAATGAGGTAAAAATTGAATAAAAGGAACTCAGTTAGATAAAAAATAAAGTAAAATAAAGGAACTCAACAAATAAAAATCTACTTTAAATATAATAATGTAAAAATAAGTAAATAATTTTTAATAAAATACACAAATGGTACAGTATGTAAAATCCAATATATTACAGTGTAAAGTATAATATATAAAATATATTCTAGAGATGCTTTTTTTAATTTGTGCTGTTATTTTTAGTTAAAGCCAGTGAGTTAAGAGGTTCGTCAGACACACACTGACACAGTTGTTTATCTTAGGGTTTATTGTAGGTTATAACGTCTGTTTTAGTGGTTGGAGCACAGTGAGACAGAGTGAAAAGCAGTAAGGCAATAAACAGAATGAGAGGAATGATTTTTAGCATCTTGTTATATGCGTGCAAAAGCTGCCTCATGTTATTTTTACTTCATAGTAGCTATCTGCTGGTAAAATGTGAGGGCAAATTTGGGCCTTAATAGCAGTTTAAACACGGTTTCCATTGTGTTCACATCCACACAAGCAGTCACGCAAAACACATGTTTTTGGGGTCTCTTGATTTGTGTTTCAGGTGGAGAGCAGGAGCTGCAGATTTTGCACAAATGTTGTAACCAGGAAATGGTTCACGAGGGATAGTTACAGGAAACGACAGCCTCACGCTGGGTTGATTGCATGTCTTTTTCATGTTGCTGGTAAAAAAAAGTGTTAAAATGTGGTAATTAGTGCTATAAGAATCTTGCTTTAGAGCACAATTTAGAGTGCTATTGGCCTAGAAGATGAGCATGTTGCTTCAAGTGCCCTGAGCACAGACATGCTGGAACAGAAAAGGGCCTTCTCCAGCTTGTTCCCACATACTTGGATGCGTGGATGCGTCCACAATGTCTTTTGCAAGGTGAAGCATTAAGATTTCCATTCACTGGATCTAAAAGGAAAAACAGCCCTATAGCATTATCCCTCCTCCACCAAACTTTACAGCTGGCACAATGCAGTCAGGCAGGTAACGTTCTCCTGGCGTTGTGGTGCGCTTTACACCACTCTGCCCAATGCGATGCATCTGCTCGGCTGCGCAAACCCATATCATGAAGCTCCTGGCGCACCATTTTTGTTCTGACGTTAGCGCCAGAGGAGTTTTGAAGCTTAGCAGTTAATGACTCAGCAGTGTTGGAAACTCCCCTCAACACTCAGCCTTACGTGGTCTGCCACTTCATGACTGAGGTTCCTAAACAGTTACACTTTACGATAATAGCACTTATAGTTATATATAACTGACTTGTTGCAATGATGGTATCATATTGAAGTAAATGTACCTTTTGCTGCTCAGTTTTTTTTTTCACTGAGCAGTCACAACAGTGGCTTAATCCGCATCAGGATTTTACAGGTTTTACATCGGATGCCCTTCCTGAGAGGGTTTTGTGTCCCCACCTGAAATGAAACCAGGGGCCTTCTGCTCGTAAGGCGAATGAGTAACCCACTACACTGTGTTATCATGTCACAATACCATGCTTAAATTCAGTGAGCTCTTTAGAGCAATCCATTCAATTATTTCACAAGTGAAGAGTGGCCCAATACTTTCGTGCATATGGGTTATATTTTTAATAGTGAGAAAAATTCACCGTTTTTTAAAAATTATTATTTTAATTTGATATTTTCAACTTAGCGATTCTAGGAAAATGTCAAATACAAACCAGATGAATTGATGGAGACAAGGGTCAAGTGGTGCTGACTGCACAGATGTATTGTTTCATTGTTGTCAGAATCTGTAGCTCCTTCCCTTACAGGTCTTTATGTGATGTGCATGACTTGTTGCCAGAATTTCAAGGTTGAAAAGAGAGCTTGACAGACACATTTTCCCTAATTGGAAAGACGAGCCAAACATTTTTTCAGAAGTCAAAAATCTAGGCCAGCGTTGTTCTGCGGTTGAATTTCTCTGGCATGCAGTTTACCTTTTCTTTTCGTGACTGTTTCATGAACGTTTATTTCAACTATGTGACATTCTGCTAGCCCAGTTTCTCCTGTGAAACTGTGGGGGTTGAGGCTATACATGAACAAGCAAGAAGTCAAGACAGGCCAAAAATAGAGAACGCTTACTTTGAATACCAGAGGGTTAAAAGAGGATGCAATTACTGCATTAGCTGGTTGACAGGAAATAGATTGACTATTTTAAGAATCAGTTAATTGCTAATGAAACTTTGCGGGCAAAATTGTTAAATGGTTGATGGTTCCAGTTCTACTTACCTGCTGGTTTTCATTTTTTGTCAGATAAAGCAAAATATTTAAAGAAGATTGTGATGGAAACGCATGCACTTTTTCCAACTCCAGACCAATTAATTGCAAAATAATTCTAAATTATGTTAATTTTTTTCCCTAAAATTGCATATCAGTCCCCACCTGGACCTTTGTAGTTTACACTTTTTGTTGTTAACTTTTTGTAATTTAAACATATGGAAAAAAGTTATAGCCTTGCTATTTGTTTTAGCCATATGTTACCATTACGTACGCTTAGTTAACAATAAGCAAACATCCTGATGCAGCATGTGGGAGTGACGCATCAGCTGTGGTCAGGCTATAACGGTAGTAAAAAGAAAAATGGGGAGAGCCACAGAAACCGCATAGAGGAAGCTAATACTGACTCACCAAACCAGGTGACATGAAGCCCTCAGTGCTTGAGCTCACGGACTGTAATTAAGAACACATGAGGAGGGAACTTCCCACAGCACAGTAGGTAGAAGGTTTAGATGACTGGACCAGTATTATAAATGCAAGCAACAAAGACTCCAAGGACTGTATAACCCTTTAATCATTTACGTAAACCTGTCCCCACGGCGTGTTTTTACCCGGTAGGAAGAGCTAATGCCATGATATAACGTCTGCTTCCATTTTTTTCCTTAACCAACAGACCCAGCTACCAAAAGGAACTGGTCCTCCTGTCATCCTCAACTATGGCGAGCCAGGATCCTGTCAACCCTTCACATGCTGCGTTTGACCTCTTTGTCCAAGCCCAGAGCTGTAAGGATGTAAAGCACCACTTCGCTCAGCTTTGCAGGCAGCTGGACATTGATCCAAAGGATTTTAGTAGCTTCTACACAAAGTTAAAGGAACGACTGAACTACTGGAAGGCCAAGGCTTTGTGGACCAAGCTGGACAAAAGAGCATCTCATGCAGATTACCAGCAAGGGAAAGCCTGCGCTAAAAACAAGGTACAGCCAAGCAGAGATTCACTACTGTATATTTGAATCGTTCGCAAGGTTGTTGTAAAAATATATTTCCTTTGTTTTTTTCCATCATAGTTTGATTTACCTTTTGCTTAAGTTGACAGTGTAGTGATATCGATTCCCCTTTGATCACAGCTAAAGCAGGTCTAGCATTTCTAGAGATGTAATATCATACAATCTTTATCAGCAGGCGAGGTTTTCCCATTTTTTATGAGCCATATTGTAGATGTTTAAAATTTGCCTTGAGTACTTTAAGGATTTGCAGGAGACAGATTATAAATAGATCAAGAAAGTCATGAGTAGCACTCCCCACAAGGACTTACTGACCTTTTTGTGAAATTATTCTTGCCCCTTTAAGTCATTTCGTATAACCTTTAATTTACTGCTTTTTTCCATTCAGTGTTCTAACCCTTGATAATAATGCTGTTTAAGAAGATTTTCCTTACCTGAATCTTAAAATTATCATATTAATAACAATAAATATTAGACATTTGTGCACCTTGTCAGACAGTGTCAAAACTTCAGTCAAACCACCATTTATTTCTTATTTGATTGTGGACTTTCTTTTTTTTTTGCTCTCCACCTATCAAATTCTTTTTAGAGGTTTGCCCTTGAGGCTTAAATGAAGTTACTCTTTATAAAATCTCAAAGCCATCGAGTTGTTTGCCCTACAAGAGGGCTTATAATGAATTTGCTTTGTCCTCATTCTTTGACTTTTCTCACCCGCGCTGTCTGCTCCTTCCCTCTCCTAGTGTCTCGTGTTGGGTGCTGGTCCGTGTGGGCTGAGAACGGCCATCGAACTCTCCCTGCTGGGGGCTCAGGTGGTGGTGTTGGAGAAGAGAGAGACATTCTCCAGGAACAATGTTCTCCATCTGTGGCCCTACACCATCTATGACCTCCGCGGGCTAGGAGCCAAAAAGTTCTATGGCAAATTCTGCTCTGGCTCTCTGGATCACATCAGTGAGTCACTCAGACAGTTATTAGAGAGTGAGAGTGTGCATGGCATATAAAACACTTTTGAGCTAGTCTGAAATGAATTAAATAAACATACTGCATTAACAAAGCTATTGCAGTGGCACTCTAATTTAGAGAGTGGATTTATTGGGTGCATTAGTGATTTGCTCCATTTCATTAAGTTCCCATATTTTTAGTGTTGCATGGCAGAAGCTCAACGTTCAACAATTTAACCACAATATATGTACTAGAGACATGTAGAGGGATTTGTGAGCAGAAATGACACCTTGTTAAATAATTGTTTCATACTTATAAATTGCTGCGCCAGCAAAGTGGCTTCTCAGATGCATATTATGTACCTTCGGCTGCTCTCTTGTATTTTCCCCAAGGGGTCGCCACAGCGAATTAATCCACAGATAATTTGGCAGAGGCTTTACGCCTGATTGCCCTCCTGACACAACCCTCCATGGTGAGAGGAGCTTGCGTCCCCACCTGGAATCAAACCAGGGACCTTTTGCTTGCAAGGCGAATGTGTAAACCACCACACTATGGAGACACGTCTTCTTAAATGCCTGATTTCTTTCATTTCTGTGATTTATGTATTTGCTTCTTGAGTGTCATTGCGTGTGGGTTTTAGCCCAATGACACAAGCAAACTTTAGATGCCACAGTAGTGAGCTTTCCACCATTTTGTCATGTTTTAGTTTAAGAGATTTCTTTAAAAAAGACAGATTAATAAAGCTATAATCCTCTCTCTCTCTCCCTCTCTCTCTATCTGTCTATCTGTGTAGATAGATAGATATTATACACACACACACACACAGCCTATTTTTTCATAATTTTTGAACTGTTTTTGGCTTTTTACATCATCAGTAACAGTATTATAAGTAAAAACACACACATACAAATATATACACACACACACACACACATACACATGTTTTCATGATACACATTTGTGTTTTTAGGCATCCGTCAGCTGCAGTTGATTCTACTGAAGGTGGCACTTCTCCTCGGTGCAGAGGTGCACACTGGAGTGGAGTTCCAGGGCCTGATTGAGCCCTCAGGAGAAAATGGTATGTGCATTTAACGACTATCCATCAACCGCTGTGCTGAGTTTGCTTTTTTATGTTGTTTTTATGAACTCGAAATGTTTTTGGATTACCAATATGCAAAGCAGTAAAGCTATAATGAAATCCACTGAGGTTTAGGACTCATAAAAGTTTGATGTCTTTCTGACAGGTTGGATGGCTAAGCTGCAGCCTCAGTCTCATCCTGCTGCAGCCTTCCAGTTTGATGTCTTCATCTCTGCTGGAGGAGGCAGGTTTGTCCCTGATGGTGAGACAAATATTTATGTGTGCTTGAATTATTTCATTTCCCAATGATGCAACAAGGGACCCAGTTGTTACAAATAGTCACTAAATGCAAGCTTACCTCAGCAGTCTTTTTCAGTTTCCTGTTTTTCTTCTTACCCGAACTCTCAGGGTTTAAGCATAAGGAGCTGCGAGGAAAACTGGCTATCGGTATCACGGCCAATTTCATCAACAGAAACACAGCTGCCGAGGCCCAAGTAGAAGAAATCAGCGGCGTAGCGCGCATCTATAACCAGAAATTCTTCCAAGACCTGCTCACTGAGACGGGTAGGCATGCATCTGACATCTACAGTCATGTTCAGCTGAATGGAAGAGGACGTCTTGATTTGCAGCGAAGCAGCTGTCTACTCATTTTTAGCAAAATGTTTAAAAATTAAAGCAAGGAAGGGGAAAATCGGCAGCTTCAGATGAACTTGTTTTACTCCGCAGATTTTACATGAATTGTGAACTAGAGTCACTCATCCATAACGTTTCTAATAACAATACGAGTGCTTTTATTTTCACTTCATTTTCCCTTTGTCACGCCTTGCTGAATGCAGCCCTCATGGCATGAAATAAATGTTCACACTTTCGGTTTGGGTTAGGGTGTGAAGCAAACAAGCAATGTTGTTAATCTGTGTTTCAACCCTCATTTAATTTCCTGTCAAACTGTTAACTGTGGACCATTCTGCCCTTATCCTCTGAGCTATTCTGCACCTACTGCACCTTCATATCACTGAAACTTTACGGGAATTGAAAGTAAGGCCTTAATGACTGTGTTTACTCTGCTCACACCCGTTTGAATGGAATCTGACCTCCTTGTGTATGGCGAAATGCATTTACATCCTAAAACTGGTTAAACCAAGAGAGAAGAGTAAGCAGACAGGCTATTGAGGGAAATATAACGCTGAAAAAACTACAGCATTGCACTTTCGGTCAGCCTGCCCTGTTCAACTTCTCCTTCGCTGGTCTCTCGCTCTCTTTCTATGCCTACCACGCTCTCTCTCCATTCTCCATTCCAGGTATTGATCTGGAGAATATTGTCTACTACAAAGACGACACCCACTACTTTGTCATGACTGCCAAGAAGAAGAGCTTGCTGAAGAAGGGGGTCATTAAGCAGGTGAGAACAACACATCCATTACCAAGAAAAAGTGTGATTCCTATTGGCACATGCTGCATCCCTGGCCCGTAAAGAAAAAGAAACAGACCAGATAGATGAAACAGCCCTGCTGCTGTGTCAGTGTGAAGAGACAAACTGTCAGTCAACACTTCTCTTTGCAGCCTGGCCTCTAAGCTAATGCAGCAAACCACGTGTAAGACATGTCATCTGTATGAGAAGAGGTGCTAGAAGTCATCCAATAGCACCTCTCCCTCTGTCTCTACAGGACTACAGTGACGCCGGACAGCTCCTGGCTCCTGCGAATGTGGATTATGAGGCTTTGTGCCTCTATGCTCATGATGCTGCCTACTTCTCCACTGGTGGCAGACTGCCTGACCTCCAGTTTGCTCAGAACCACGCCGGCCAGCGAGATGTGGCTATGTTCGACTTCACCTGCATGCACCGTGCTGAGAATGCCTCGCTGGTCAGGGAGAGGAAGGGCAAAAAGTTGTTAGTAGCCCTTGTTGGAGACTGCCTAGTGGAGGTAGGGGAGACCATTTCCCCCTGGTTCACATTATTAACCCTGCTAGCTAAGTATGGGGCAGAATATTGTATCACAAAATACTGTATCACTTCCTGTTGCAATATAGTTATGGATAGACTGGAGCCAAATATAAATATTTTAATATTTTTATTAAAACATACAGAGGCTCCAAATGAATTCCCCCCACTGATTTCCAGGGTTGGTACTGTTGCAGTGAAAAAGAAGCCATTCACTGCAGTGAAATTGTAGCGAGTGGGCCAAAGTCAGAGAACAAAGTAATTGAACTGACACATTATCAAATCCTTGTTTCTACATCTATTTTCTTAAATTTTTGGCTTCTACTGGAGTAACTTTGCATGATTCACAGTTCAAAACAAGCAGCTTTAGCCCCTCCCCCTTTAAGCCACCTTTCTTCTAATTGTTGCCCCTCAGAAACACAAGATTTTAACAGCAGGTGAATGGGGTCTCTGTGCTCCCAGCCAGAGCTGTCTGTCTGGAATTATCATATGAGGCGTATCCCCGCTCACTGATCTCACACAAAGCCAAAAGTGGGGGAAAAACTGTATGGAACTGAGTGTTTACATGAGCCTAAAGAAATTACTTTTACATATATAGGGTGGCTGTGGCTGAGAAGGTAGAGCACACATGCCAAAATGACCCTGAGCTAGATGCTGAACCCCAAATTCCTCCTAGTGCATCCATCAGCGTGTGTGTGTGAAAGCTAGACAGCCTTAAGGCAAAGAATAAACCACTGTGTGAGTGTGTGTGAATGGATGAATGAGGCCTGTTGTAAAAAGCGCTTGGGGCGCTCAGTTAGAGTAGAAAAGCGTACTGTATGTAAGCACCCGTCCATTGAGTGTGTGTCTGTGCTCAGTGCGCAGCTTTACAGAGCTGCTAACATGTCTGTTTACTCTTAGTTGGGATTAACTCTGTGAGGTTGTATAGATAAGCTTTTGCACTGAGTTTTCTAAAAATAAATAAAATGCCAGGCTGACTATTTCTTTTTTTCATATATGCACTACTTACAAAAAGTTAAGGATAGTCTTTCAGGTGAAATTTCAGGATGCACCTAAAATGCACTTATAACCTACAGAGGTGGACTTAATTTTGAATGCACATGTCCAGCTGCATAACTTGCTGTTCTCTAACAAGGTGCTTAACGGCAAAATTCACAACTGATGTTTGATCCATGAATCGACCAATGCATTTTCTGGTTCAGTTACAACTGGTATATAAACAGACCTCCTCAACATGCTGTTCACATTTTGACATCATGAGACCAAGGCGACACCTAACAATTGATCAACAGTACCTCGACATTGCGAGACTTCAGAGTGTTGTTCTCAGAGGGAAGTGGTCGCTGAGCTTAGAGTGTCATCAGCAGGTTGCAACAGAGAGACTGGAAGAGTCACAGAAGTCAAGCTGTAATTGATGGTCAAAGGCACGTGACGAATTATTGAGACGTTTACATTTTTGTTGTGGTATACCCACCACTGTTGATGGCTTTTGTTTCAGTATATTCTTTAAGATGAGGAAATCACCATTTCATGCTTCTGCTTAAATGCCCTACTTTCATGATATAGTATCACTGTAGCATGAACTTTTTACATTTTCCATAAATTTCACCCAAAAGCCAAATAGCCTTAACTTTTTGTGAGTAGTGTATATGTAGATTTTTGTGGGTAACGTGTTTCTGAGCGCGGTAATATTGTGGGATTTTCTGCATTACAATGACATTCTATGCAATGTTCTCTGCAGCCTTTCTGGCCTCTGGGTACTGGCATAGCCCGTGGGTTTTTAGCATCTTTTGATACGGCATGGATGGTGAGGAGCTGGGGTATGGGGGTCCCACATCTCAAAGTCCTGGCTGAGCGGTGAGTATACAGAATACAGAAAAGCACGTTTCATAATCTTATCATGATCACTTTTATGGGAAATGCATTCGGTTTTCTGATGCAGCTGCTGCTTTTTGTTTTTTTTCACTTCCTATCTGGTTTCTCAACCACCTGTGCTGATTGTTTGCTAAAAGATAGTTTTAACTTCTATTTCCACACATACAGCAGTAATTGCATGTTGTAATATTAATATAATAGTTGTGCTCCAGAGAATTAAAGTGAGTTTTTAAGTCAATGTATGTATTAATTATGGAAATATAGTGCTCAAATTTGTCAGGATGTGTGCAGTTCTCATTATCAGTAACACTACCCATCCTGAGGTTATCAGCATGATAGTTTTGATTGCATAGGCATAAAAAACATGTCAGCATGATTCCTTGATGTGACCAGAATGAATTTTTAATGGAATTTAATGGTAACCAGTAGTCTGGATTTCAAAAATGAAATTACAGAATAAAGGAACTTTTAGGTTATCTTTCGTCACATAAACTATGGTCCTTTTTTCTCAAAGTTACAATACTGTGCAAAAGTCTTGCTACCAAGGAGTCAAACTGTCTTGTCATTTTTTAAAGTTTTCTTGAGCAATAGTTCTCCAGGCTTTCCGAAGGTCATTCAGAGATTTTCTTTGGACATTGGCTGCTTTTTCGCTCATTTTCACTCCAGCCCTTGTACCTGGCCATTATCAGAGGAATGTTTTGTTGTTTTCTAAGCCAGTTATCACTGACTCATGAATCGTTTAAGCATAAAAAAGATCTGAACGCAAAGAACTGATTTTAAATTGTATCCTTAGGCACTTACTAGCAGCCTGTCACAAAACCATGTAATTTGTTCCCATTTATTTAGTTCAGTCTACAAAAAATAGTATTTATGCACTAACAAGGAGATTCCCAAAGAGCTATTAGCTGAAAACTTAGCACATCTCAGCATGGTGTGCAGTGTGTCCTTAAAAAAATTGAGGAAATTGGACAAAGGAAGTGGCAGGCCTAAAAAATTATTAACATCAGATGAACAATATATGAAAGTCACATTCTTGAGAAATAGGAAAAAAATCCAGCCACATCATCTGAGCGAGCCCTCTGGCCCTTCAGTTGTTCCTTCTGCTGTTTGCCAAAGCCCCATCAGAAATGGTCTCAGTTAAAGTGTGACTGTCAAGAAGCCATTCTCAAGGAAGGGAAACAGGGAGGAAAGGCTGAGGTATGCCAAAATACACAAGAACTGGACTCAATATCTGGACCTCAACATTACTGATGCAGTGTGGGATCATTTTGACAGAGAACAGAAAGCAGCCATCACCCAAAGATGGGCTTTGGAATGTCCTTCAGGCCTGGAGAACTGTTCCTGAAGACTGGGGAAAGAATTGACAAAAATGCTTGCTTGCTTCAGAGAGTTCAGACTGTGTTGAAGAATAATGTGGTCTTAGCAAATATTGACTTTCAAGTTTGAATTGTACACACTCTTTTTTTGCCTCATGCGCTGTATTTCCATTTATGTTTGCGCATATTTCAATGAATCTTTTCTCCTATTCCCAATTTTCCCAGCAAAATAGAAAGAAACAAGGGCAGGTT
>VUQH01047630.1:16367-40178 GCA_015106775.1 Etroplus canarensis
GTCTTAGCAAATATTGACTTTCAAGTTTGAATTGTACACACTCTTTTTTTGCCTCATGCGCTGTATTTCCATTTATGTTTGCGCATATTTCAATGAATCTTTTCTCCTTCTTTTCTGCCATCCAGACCCATCAGGTCAGTGCTATTATCCTTTATTTACTCAACAGAGATTAAAATCAGAGTTCCTTTAAGCCTTCATCGTGAAGGTTATTCAGAGAGATAGAGAACAGTCTAGGGCACTCAGACTCTATAAAGTAAAGCCGAGTTGATAAAGGAAATAAATCTCGGTCTGAATGTTATTGGCCCAGCCTGTGGTAAACAGGATCCTTATATGTTTAACAAATGAATTTCTGTGAAGTAAACTTTGATTAACATTGATTTATTTAGTCTGTCATCGGCTGACTTATTCACCTCTCTCTGAACTTAGGTGCAGCACCTGTATGATGTTGATAAATCTCATCCATCATCCAAGAAACAGAAGGACAGGTTTCTTCACATGCGTCAAGGTCAGCAGCTCCTTTTGATGCTTATTCTGGTTACACTGGTTATTCTTTCACTTTGTAGTTGGCTGCGTTGAATAAACGAGGAAATGCTTTGCGATTAGCATTGACACGGCATATTTACTTATCAGACCGTGCAATAACAAAAGCTTGTGGTGGCTTTTCTGATTTATTGCCTTTGATTGCCTTCCCAGATTCAGTTAGTGGTTCTGAAGAGCTGTTGAAATGGTGTCAGAAACACACGGCAGGTCATAAAAACGTGAAAGTAAAAGATTTTACCCAGTCCTGGAGGTCCGGCTTGGCTCTGTGTGCTCTGATCCACCACTTCAGACCTCAGCTCATGTGAGTTGCTCATTTGGGATTTGCTTAGTTTTCATTTGACAACACAAGAATGCTTTATAATTATGTAATAGTTTGATATGACCCACTTCTTTTTATGAAATTCCATTCTGCTGCCAACCAAAACCTAATGTAACACAACATCTTTGCTGTGAAAATACTATCTGTATTTGATACCGTTAGTACTGATCCTGGTTTCTCATTCCTTTCAAGTGACATGTCCTCCCTGGATGAGGCGAACAGTGTTCACAACAACCAGCTGGCCTTCAGTATCCTAGAGAAGGAGCTGGGCATCCCACCTGTCATGTCTCCCAGCGACACTGATCAAATAGACAAGTTGTCCATGGTCCTCTACCTCACCCAGATCCAAAATGCTTTCACTGTGCCGCCAAAAGGTAAAAGTTTTTCCTGTAATGTTTGCGTTGATAACAAATGTCCAGCAAAATTCCATAAATGCATTTGCAGAATTTCTCTGTTATTAAATGCCATTATAGTTCTCTTTTTGCTAAATGATATATATCTGGACATAGCCATTAGTGACAACAATATCAGTCTTACATAACTTGGTTGCTTAGACACCGCACAGCATTAGAATCACCTTAAAAGGTTCAGGTGTCCTCCCACAGAAATGTGTTCAGAGAGGAGAAGCGATCAAATCAGTGTTGTCTCTTTAAGAACATGTTACCCAGAATTCAGTGGGCTTAAGTGGCTAGTGCTGTGCTCAGAGCCAGCCTCTACTGGTTGTGCTGCTCTCCTGCACTTGAGCCAGCCCAGCAGCAGACAGAGCAAATAGTCACGGTGTGGAGCTGAGCTGCCTTATCGGGGTCTGATGGGAGCAGCGTCTTTTGAAGGGGCTCTCACATTCCTGCACTGAAGGACGATCTTCTCCTGGGTTTTTGTAGAGGTATATTCACAGTCTTTTTCAGCATGTGGAGTTTATGCGGTGTAGATGTGAGCTCAGCCTTCGGAGGCACTGAATGAGCTGAGCTGAGGTGAGGTGGGTGTGATATACGCTGCCTGTGATGCTGTGCTGCTCCGCTTGGGATCCGCTGACTGATGTGCGGGCAGGAGGGAGCTGTCACTCTCAGGTAACCTTATCTGAATGATGAAAGAGTGGGAGTGATATTCACAACTGGAGCTGAAGAGTTTTTATGTGGATTGACAAGTTAAATTCAACTGCCGCTGCTGTGACGCCACAGAAAATTCAAGTAAGATAGATTGGTTATATTTCAGGCAGAGATCTAAACTCTTAGAAGACTGTATCTCGATGATTTTAAAAATGTCCAGGGCCAGAATATCTTTTGCAGCTGTGTGAAGAAATAGGCCAGCCGTCACATTCAGGTGTCTTTAGACTGGCACTCTAGTCTAATTTAAGGTAAACTGAATTTGGTGTGTGCGTGTGTGCCCCTTTGACATTTTTCATTCTCTCATTTTCTGTTGGCAGCAGAGCCTGCAGGCTTCCTGCCGTCGGCCAAGTCTCTGTCTCTCTCCCGGACACAGTCAGCTGTCTTTTTCCTGAGTAAGCTGAAGCACAACTCTCTGCAAAGACGCAAGGTACACCCACTGTGACTCCAGTTCACTGTTTACACACCGCGGGGAAACGTTTGATAAAGATATTTTCAAACACACAGGCTTGTTGGCTGGAGTTCACTCCAGGGCCCTCGGCCTCTGTTCTTGAGCTGTCGGTGACTCACGTCTGCCTTGTCTGGGATTCCTCTTTGTAATGACAAAATGTTAGATGCTATTTCAGAGGAAGTGGCTCCAGCTTTTGTAGTCCTTAATATGGTTTCATCCTGTCTGTTTTGTAACTGTTCTCGACATAGTCAACAAAAACAGGTCATATGGTGGTTTATCGTGCTTTCTCTGCAGGAAAAGCTGGCGGCTGACAAACGAACCGCAGAATCAGAGACGAATATGGGAGATGAGGAGAGCGTGAGTTTGATTCAGCTAATCCTACTCAACTTTGGAAGCTTTCCTCACAATATGAATCAAGCTTGTAAAATCTGACTCTGCTGTCTGACCTTTCCCACAGACGCTGGTGCCTTCTGTACCTCCTGAGCTCAGTCGTGTGCCTGAGCTGGCTGTTGACCCGGATACTCCCATGTTGGTGGCAAACAGTGAGGAGTGTTACTTCTGCGGCGACAGGGTTTACCTGCTGGAGCGAATCAGTGCTGAGGGAAAGTTCTTCCATCGCAGCTGCTTCAAATGCAATCGATGCAGCATCACACTTAGGCTGGGGGGATACACCTTCGACCAAAACACAGGTGATTACTGGCAGAAAATTTAGTATGTCATGCTGAATGTTGAATTTGTCTTTTCTAGGGTTGTAACCGAATGTTCAGCTATTCGGTTATTCATTTGTTGTGTAGGTATTCAGTTTTCAGTTTTGGGATTCGTATGTTTGAGGGTTTTTTTTTTAGCTCATCCAGCTGAAGGACCGATGAGGTCATGCCACTGTGAGGCGTCCTAGAGTTTTGGTCAGAATTTAATCATGCTTACACACCATGAGCACCTAAAGGGTCTTCGCCCAAACTGTGCTCAAGATCGGACAGGCACTTTTCTATTTTCACAAGAATCGCTACTCCTTCTAGAATATTGGTGAGAGTTTAATGCAGAGGGTTGGTCTGAAAGGGTAGGATGCAAGTGATGGGGTGAGGTGGAGGCGCACGATCCACTGTGGTGACCTGTGAAGGGAGACGGCAAACAAGGATTTCATGAGAGAGGTTTGGCATCATTTGGATTATTCAATGACTAACACTGCGTTGTTCCCAAGAGAGTGGTATTACCTTTTGGGCATAAAAAAAAAGCTAATGTTGATTGATATTTGTTAATATCAATTATAATTAGTTATGCTTTTTAGCAAGTCGAAGAACTAGGGCTGTTGTCTTGGATATGACTGTTTATGAGCTTTTTTGACTTCTCGGTGTAATTTAATTGTTATTAGTTTGTGCGACACAGTCATATGTACCATCTTAGCTTGAGCATCATTCTGACTGTTATCAACTTGGAAACTTTGTTGTTAGATTTATTAAGTTTTCATTCCAGTTAAGCACCTTTTATACTGTGCCACCAAAACCACAGCATTATCTGTAACATTTGTATGGTGATTTTTGTCAAATAAATGATAAATCAGATATCAAACACCCGCCCCGTGCCAACAGAAGCTATGAGTGTTTGCTGGTGATTACTATCAAAACATTAGAGACGGCCTCAGTCTGTGTCGGGGGCAACTTCTTTTGCTTGGTTTGCTTATCTAGCACTCCTACATGAAACCATTTGATGTTGTTGTATTGTGTATAAAGTGCTCGTATCTGTCTTTTCAACGGCTAATGTGGTACAAACTGTGGTTTAATTGTTCTTTCAAACTCAGGACCAGTTTTTGCTACTATAAGCGAAGCACCACTTAATTATTTATGTGTATGATTAATAATTTGCACCGAGACCCTTTTCAAAAGGGTCTCTATTCTGACTAAAAGGAGATTAATAATTTAAGAAAACAGCAGGGGTTTCCCTCTTCAACATTCACTTGTCTCCACATTTCCAATTCTTCTTTGTTTTTAATCTGTGATTTCTCCACAGGGAGATTTTACTGTGAGCTGCATTCTGAAGAGCTGGATCTGGCAAGCGGGGCTTTAACATCTTGTGAGGTGGGTCACTAAAAGAGAGCAGATGTAAACCATTCTGTTGCTTGCTGCTGATGACTCCAGACACCATGTTGAGTCTGTGTGTTCATTATGCTCATGTTACACAATCTTCTCTTGCATCATCCTTCTGGTGATGGGTTCAGTGACAGCAGGGCTGACTTGATTGCAGCAGTGTATCTAATGAGGATGTTTTGATTCGGAGCACGCAATAAGGTCCATATACACTCACGGCCACTTCATTAGGTATTGCCTGTTCAGCTGCTCATTATCTACAGCTAATCAGTCAATCACACGTCAGCAACGCAATGTGTTTAGCATGTAGACACGGTCGTGGTTGGTGCCAGAGGTCCGAGGAGAATGGCCACACTGCTTCAAGCTGATAGGAAGGCGGCAGTAACTCAAATAACCACTTGTTACAGCCAAGGTGTGCAGAAGAGCACCTCTGAATGCCGAATTCTTCAGCATGACAGTGGGTTCACTGTATTCAGATAGCCTTAACAGTTACCAGATCTCAATCCAGCAGAGCAGCTTTATGATATGATGGAGCAGGAAAATTGCATCATGGATGGACAGCAGACAAATCTGCAGCAACTGTGTGGTGCTATGATGTCAATATGGACCAAAATCTCAGCATTGTTTCCAGCACCTTGTTGAGTCTATGCCATGAAGACAAAGGGGGTCCAAGCTGGTACTAGCAAGGAGTATCTAATGAAGTTGACAATGAGTGTATATACATCATATAAGCAGATATGATGACTATGGGCCTAAAGTGTAGAATCAGTTTTAATTTAAGGTTATTCACATCCAGAATTACATCTAGCTTGTGGCCTTTTGTGTTCCAGAGGCCAAATAATTGCTCAGAAGCTATTTCACACACAGGTGTATGCTATTCCTTGGTTAGTTCTTCTAAAATTTAGCAAAAAACCAAGATAATTCCATGTGTTGCATTTGGAAGCGGTGTCTGTAAACCCACAACGTGTGGTGAAAGGACCTCTCAATGCAAAATAACCAGGCCAGCCTTAATTTGCAAATCAAAACAGATCCATCACAGAGATAGCGGGAACTTTAGGAGAGGCCAGTTTGTTAGGTTCTGATAAAAAACAAAAGAGCGAGCTGGTGAGTTTGGCAACACACAAAGGCCTGGTAGTCTACTGAATGCAGTGATGGATCATCACAGAATCCTGTGTTCATTGCAATGTCCAAACCAGTGATTAGAAGAGAAAAAAACACTTAAAAAGCCAGAAAAGCTCTTGAATGGCATTCTTTGGACAGCTTAAATGAAGATCAACCTGTGCCAGAATGACAGGAAGAAAGAAGTAGAGATTAAATGGCTCATAATCCAAAGTAAAACAGCGTGGGCAGCGTGATGCATGGACGCACATGGCTTCCAGTAGCTCTGAGTCACTGTTTAGTGCTATATATTTATCATTAATAAACTGTCTGCTCAGATTGGGCAGATGCACAACCTGAGATAATGCAGCAAAGTTTATTTGAATACATATTTAAGGGCAAAGAAGTGGATTATTCCATAATGATCAGTTGAATCACTTGATCTTAACCCAGTCGAACGGGCATTTTGCTTACTGGAGGTAAAGTTAAAGGCAGGGGGATCCACAAACTGAAGACAACCTCAATAAAGGTCTGACAAAGCACCACAAAGGAAGAATGGTATTCTTTGGTGATGTCCACAGTTTCCAGTCTTCAGACACTCAGTGCCCGCAGAGGTTTCTTGACATACAATTAAAAATAAACTCATTATCTATGACTGGGTTCATTTGTCTAATTACTTTGGAGTCCCTGAAAATATGGCTGTGTATAAATTTGGCTGCCGTCCCTCAGCAGTTAATGCAATATTTTTGTCAACTCTTGAATTAAAACTGAAATTTCAATTGCATTTTAATTCATTTCAAATCTACTATGGTGGCATGAAGAACAATAATTATGAAAATTTAGTAACTGTCCAAAGGTTTCCAGACCTAACTGTATTTAGTCTGAAATATTTTTGGCTCTGTCTCTAAATTTTAATATCGTTTCTCTGTTTAGGATATCAGAGGAACACACACAGAGACAAATGAAGAAAATGGACCTTCCAGTGATGATTACACACCATCTCCATCAGATGAGGAGTATGAGCACACTCTGGACTGCAACCCCCCTACTCACACACAATCACATAAACCTGAAGAAAGGGATAACCATATATTTGAGTCCAAAGAAGATTCTAAAGAACCACATATATCAAAAACTCCCACAGACCATCCACCTAAAATTGAGGTAGTGGCACCTATCGAGGAGGAAACAGAAAAGACAACTCCCTGTCCAGTTCCAAAGCCACGTCTCTCTCGGCCATCTACACCCAGCCATCAGCCATCTCCTCCAGTAGCAAAACCTCGCACAATCCACCTTAATAATCCCTCCACTCCAGAAAAACATTCATCTCCGTCTCCTCCTGAAGAGGCCTCTAAAGCAGGGCCAGACTCTCGTCCTAAACAGTCACTGCGGAAGCTCCAATTAACCGATGAGGAAAAAACCCAGCTGGTGAATCTTCACAGCTTCAGCGCAGACTCAGATTCAGAGACTCATGGTGGCTCCTCCTCTTGCTCCTCTTCCTCAGCAAATGCAGGCCCTCCTAAAACAGAGGGCCTGGATGGGCAAGAAGAGGAGGGCTACTGGAGCGGCAGCACAGGCCACGTGCGGGAGAAGAGGAATCGACGCTGCTTCAAGAGAAAAGAGATGCCGAGCGGGCAGACCAGAGTACGATCAAAGTTTTCCCCGTGGAATCTCTCTTCCCCGAGGATCAGCAGAGACACCCGGCTCAGTGTCCACGTTAATCAACCTGGGAGAGTGGGTAAGTTAAATAAAACTCATCTCTTTCATCTCTGTTTGAGCTGGATTCATCTGGGTTCATTGTAACACTTGTTCTGTCTTTTTCCCACAGAAACAACTTTCAGACATGTTCACAGTGCCTCAGAAGAGGGTGTCGAGGGAGATGCTGATGACGATGATGACGATGATTATGACAACACTATGTTTGAACAAGACATGGATGACTTTGATGACAAAGTAAGGAGATGAGTAGAGTTGCTGTTTCGACTTTCATATACTGGGGATATTTTGCGCTCAAAGTAATGTTACTTTACCTCAAGTTTCAGAGTGTGCCATCAGACCCTGTGGAGGCAGAGAAGCTGGAGTTGAAGAAGATGAAGACACTGAAGCGGCGAGCCAGGATGAGTGAATTACAACGATTCCGCAAAGCTCAGGTCAGTGTTATAAAACTCACTGCTGGTCTATTCTTTATGAAAGATATCTGTTGTTGCAGTCATATCATCAGTAAGGGTATATGCAGGGTGTGATTTGTGACAACACAGAGGAGGGGATGGTTTTCCCCCCCATAATTCAGGAACCACAGTGGTCCTATATACTCTGAACCCTGTTAATTTTTTATTATTTATTTCTGCTCTCGATGTAACAATTGTAGAATAACTATGAACTTCAATTATATGAGTTCAGAACTTAAACTTATAACACAGCATTTACAAGATCATTGTAAATTTTATTCTTTAAATTAATGTGAGCAGTATCCTTAGTCAGATGTTTTCATCTAACGGGCGAGCCCACCGAATGCAGCAATACAAGTGCTAAATACGGTTTTAAGCAAAGTTCAGCTAGCTGTTGGTGCGTCTATTTATTTGACAGAGACAAAGAGCCCCTTCTTGTTTGCGATGGTGATGGACAGGTTGACAGATCAGGTCAGGCAGGCGTCTCTGTGGAATATGATGTTCACAGACGACATTGTGATCTGTAGTGAGAGTAGGGAGGAGGGGGAAGAGAGCCTGCAGAGGTGGAGGTATGCACTGGAGAGAAGAGGAATGAAAGTCATTGGAAGTCACGTAGAATGGTGAAGATGCAAGGGGTAGAGGTGGTGAAGGTGGATGAGTTTAAATACCTGGGATCAACCATCCAAAGCAATGGACAGAGCACAAGAACGGTGAAGAAGAGAGTGCAGGCAGGGTGGAGTGGGTGGAGATGAGTGTCAGGGGTGCTTTGTTACAGAAGGATAGCAGCAAGAGTGAAAGGGAATGCTTACAAGACGGTAGTGAGAGCTGCTATGATGTATGGTTTGGAGACGGTGGCACTGACAAAAAGACAGGAAGCAGAGCTGGAGGTGGCAGAGTTGAAGATGTTGAGAATTTTGCTGGGGGTGACCAGGATGGACAGGATCAGAAATAAGTACATCAGAGGGACAGCTCAGGTTGAGAATTTTGGAGACAAAGTCAGAGAGGCAAGGCTGAGATGGTTTGGACATGTTCAGAGGAGGGATAGTCGATATATTGGACAAAAGATGTCCAAAAGATGGAGCTGCCAGGCAGGAGGAGAAGAGGAAGACCACAGAGAAGGTTAATGGATGTAGTGAAGGAGGACATGCAGAGGGTTGGTGTGAGGGAAGAGGGTGCAAGGGATAGGGTGAGATGGAGGCAGATGATCAACTGTGGCGACCCCTAATGGGAGCAGCCAAAAGAAGAAGAAGAAACAAGGTTTTTAATTTTTTTTTTTATAGCCCTAAGTGCTCTATCCCAATCTGGCTCCAACCCCCAAGGCAGGTGGGGGACCTCAGGAGATCTGCATGCAGAGTGTGGCTGCAACATCATTTGCAAAGCCAACAAACTGTGCACATATTTCTTCGGCGACGCCCTTCATAGCAAGGCATTCTAACTGCAGGATGTCACAGACGGCAGCCCTGGTGCATAACTGCAAATATTTAGCTAGTGGTAGTTTTCGCGTTGAAACAGTGTGAGATGAAGTAAAGTTGGCACAGCACAGTACAGGATCATCCCCACTCATGTAGTGTCATCCCTACTGTTACAGGCGAGCAGGCCCTGAAAGTGAAAGTCCATTTCTGATTTGATGTTTGCCCCCGCACATCACAACCTGGAGATATGGAGCCATGCTTCCCATTCATTATGCCTCCACTGCTGAGGCATTATGTTTTGGGGTTGTCCGTCCATCTGTTACAAATCTTTTAGCCACTACATTAGCTACTTGTTTGCTGGATCTTTACCAAACTTTGTGTGGTTAATACCTATATTAGGTAGAAGATCTGGTAACATTTACAAGATTGTGAGATGGAGGCATACTGGCTGAGTTCTGGGCATTTCAATGTGACTGTAACCGGCTGTGTGTTTTGCTAGCAGTGGATTTCATTTGCATAAAGTTGAGACCTAGGCTGATCTATGCAAATAAGGGGCAAATCAGAATGCAACAGCTCTGGTTACTAGCAGTTGCCGATATTTATTGAAGACATATTGCATGCCTTATTCCCACCTTAAATATTGAAAGAAACGCATTTCACTCAACATTTTTCATGGTATTAAAGCTTGCAGATGAGCCACCGCGCTGGCTTGGGTTTGAAATTCGGAAGAAGATGCGAGGCATTTGTCCAGCCAGATGCATCTCAGTGTTAGTACAGCTGTTGGAGGTTGTAGGAGAAGGGGAGTATGTGTCAGTGATCTACCAACACTGCGCAGTGACTCGCCCGTCAAGTATCCAGTTGCTGGGAAGCAGGATGATGCCTTGAGTGCAATCTCACCTATTCTACGAGAATGCTGCTTAGTTTGATTTGGCTATGATGAATACGTTGCTAGAAATGTAAAAAAACAAAGGCAATATTTCCTTATATCTCTTCCCTTGAGTAAACTTGTTCAAATTTTTCACAAAAGTCTGTCTATTTAATTTCATGTTGCACATGGCAGGAATCATTCTCTACATGACGTTAGGTTGCAGTAAAGTTGATTACACTGCAGCTGGAACTGTGCAGCGTGTTGCCTGCAGCTCTTTGACTCACAGTTCTCTAACAGTTCTCTGCTCTTTACTGGACCATGACTACCTTGCAAAAATTAAAATAAACCCCGCAGAAAAAACACACTGCCATAAATGTACCTTCGGCTGCTCCCTTGTATTTTCCCCATGGGGTCGCCACAGTGGATTAATCCGCGTTGGCGAGAGGGGTTTGTGTGACCTTTCAGTTACACCGCCATAAGTAAGCATGTCAAATTTAAAAATAGCAGCCATGCTGCATTACATGCTGCAGTGTTCTCCTGTGTTTGATTGCTATCTTCATGAAATCAACCCTTTAAGATGTTTATCAAAAAGTGCCTCTTGTTTTCCTGGCTTACAGTCCATCCAGAGAAGACTGGAGGAGATTGAGGTGACCTATAAAGACCTGGAGGACAAAGGAGTGGTGCTGGAGCGGACACTGCGAGGAGAGGCTGGTAAGAGCAGACCACTTTTTTATATGTGATGATCTTAAGCCTTATTGTGCTTCATTTTCTCACATTTTAATGGAAAAATATTGTTTTTTTGGAAGCATAAATGCTAATTTTATGCTTCCCTTTAAATAAAGGCTGTCTGAGGCTGGAGGAAGGCCTGATTTGTGTAGTTGCAGTAAACAAGCTCCTCTGTCTTTTGGTAGTAGAAAGCAGAAAAAAATCAAAATGTTATTGATCTAAATTTAATAAATGCACATTGTATTCTATTCACCTGTGTTTTTATAATAGAAACACTTATACAGTTCATAAAATGCTTAGCCAGTATACCATTTGTCTTTGCTTTACAAGCACAAATGCTAAAGATCCAAATATGTATATTAACAGGAGTAAAAAGTTAGAAAGATTTTTGACTAAATTTGTAATTCTGCAGAATTCCTTTATTACAGCCTCTAGGCATCCTCATGCAAGTTGGCATCCAGTCAAATGCTCACATGGAAGTTGTGTCAGATGCTGCAAATAACTCTTGTTCCACACCACTTTATTTGGATTTTTTTTTTTTTTAAAAACGTGTCTTCCTCTTTTTAAAAAAGATCATGCGTGGTGACCAAACACTAATGTTCCACTTGTAGGTAGTGATGGTTCTCCTGATATGATCGAACAGTGGATCCAGCTCGTCCATGAGAAGAACGCATTGGTTTCTGAGGAGTCAGACCTCATGGTGGCGTAAGTCTGCATAATTGGCTCATTATTTCAGACAGTGAAAGAATGTATAGTCAGTCTTACGAGTAATACAATGCGGCTTCTGTGCAGAGTACAAGTAAACATGGTAGACACAGCAGAACGCAGCAAACACTGTGGTGACTGGTTGTTCTCACTATGGTAACAGCCGGTCTTCTGTACACTCAAACGCCGTTTGTGATGTATCCTCATGATGACCTGCAGATTTAGAGTGATCGACTGTTTGTTTTTCTCTCAGGTCTCGACAGTTGGAACTCGAAGACAAGCAGGGTGCGTTAGAGCTGGAGCTCAGGAAATACATGGAGCTGAAAGGTGTGTAGTCAGGTGTATTGAAAGAGAGAAACCCAACTTCTAAACAGGCACCAGGGCCAGCAAGGCCCTTACTGCTCTACTAATGAGCCCATCGGTGCTTTCTTTGTCTCTTCCACTGTCATCCCATTAACTCAGTTCTGCATACAGTGCATTCCTCTATTTTGCAATCTTCATTATTGGGCCATGTGTTTTTGCTGGTACTTCTTTATTAAAGTAACCAAAGTCCATATCGTATTATATTTAATGATCATAACGCTGGATTGCCTTTACATTAATGGTGATTTGAGTCTGTTCGTAATGTTTCTCTTAGAGTTGGCCATCCCTGAAACAACGGGTAATGTTCTGTGCAGTGAAACTAATTTTGACTGACTTTAGTTGGTTCTGTTAGAGCCCTGTCACACCATGACGATTGAACAGGTTCATGCCAACGCATCCAAATTGCTCTAAAACACCAGCATACAGTACCAACGAATGCTAGCGTACTGCCGGCATTCACAACTTGAAGCCCATTTATACCACTCCCCTTAAATGCACCACATACGCAGTTATTCGGCAGCTGTGTGCTAAAATCAAGTTCAGTATGACTGGATCACTTTCAAATGCTTCTACAAACGTCAACATTTGATATATATGCACACATTCTTTATGGTTATTCCAAAAGTTGGGAAATTACTGTGTTGCAGCAGCCAAAACATGAAAACCTTTTACTGCAATAAAATAAAAACAATATCATGGAACACAATAGCTTGGAAAGGTAAAAAATCACACCAAGGAAGGAGCTCAGTTAAATAGAAAACACTGTCCACTAAGTGGTGCAGAGGGCGGTCAGATTTGGATGACCTCTGTGTCAGCTGTTGTTTGAATCCAGATTCCTTCAGCAGGTGATATGGATGCATTCCGACAGCTAGTGGTTCAATATTTAGGCCACGAAACTGCTCCCTCACAGCAACATGTCCAGGATTATACCCCTTTCCAGTCACAACTAGTGCAGCCCTTCCATATTTCTTCTGACCACTTGGATTAACATCCCTGTCTGCCCGAAAAGCCCTGAAGTCAAGTACAGTCACACTGGTCTGGGAAGTGTGAGTGTAGCAACATCTCACTGCAGCATTCCACTAAACACATCAAACTACACTCGCTGTGTTCCCTCTGGTCTTAATCAGCTCACCGAGCTCGTCCATATTATTGTCCAAACAGCTCACTTTCCCCATGATGATTGCGTCCTCCGGTATTACAGGCCTCACTCCAGGCAGTAGAACTGTCAGCGCGATCAGCTGGTGAAAATTCTCTGTTGCCAAGAGTGTAATGCCAAGAAAACCCGCCAGTAGACTTGTAAGACTTGCAAAAGAAAAATAAGCCATTTCGCCTTCGCATAAATCGCAATGAGCAAGAAAAGGCAGCTTTATCATATGATTTATTAAAATAATTTAAAAAAGCCACAGGAGCTGCTACAACAGGCTGCCACTCAGCATGGCACCAGGAAAAATTATGAATATGCAAAATCTTTAGTCGAGACAAGATTCTGGCACCTGAAGTTTTCTGCCTTACATTTATAATGTCATTGAATCAGAATTTGGTGTCATGCAGTTTGACAGTCCAAGCCAAGAGCAAGAACTGAGAATACTTATGCCAAAAATGCATTCTCAAAACCATCAACAACTGCCTGACAAGGATTTTTTAAATTTTATATAAATTCATTAATACTGACTGGTGCACAGAACAGGAAGTTCTGGCCGGACATCCATTGTTGACACCGGAAGCCTCAAAATAATAGTCCTTGTTTCCAGAGGATATCGAATAAAGGCTGACAGGTTCCTAGATTGGTCAGTACGGGCTGTAAATAGAGCTTCGTTTGAAGCAATTTGAACAGTGTAAGTAATGGGCTCAGCATTTTGAGTCAGTCAAATCAAGTGAATATTTTCCAGTCTGCTAAAGCTTCAGTTAGGTTTAGTTGAAATGTATGGAATGTATTCTCCCACAGAAAGAGGACTACAGATTTTTTACCCTGTCATTTACAAGGAATTTTCCATAAGAAGTTTTCTCTCTGTGGCCAGCATGGACTACCTGTGATTTCAACGTACACATGACTTTAAAAGTAAAGTCTTATGGCACACTTGGAAAAAAAATATGAACTTTTTCCTTTAAAAGAACAGTTTAACCTACAGAAGTTTCTATTGACTCACTAAAGGGGCTTTTGCTGCAATGGAAAAAACAAAATTCCTGACAAGTAGAAACGAGTAAGTCTGGGAATCGGTCCCATCAGGTCTAGTCTGAAATGTGTTTGTACCATCGAAGTCAGTACATGTTAGAAAAAAGAGGAGTACAGTACATTTTTCGCAAATTAGTCAGAGGGCAAGTGAGAATTTACTGACAAGAAACCTGTTTCAATTCAGACTGTGTCTGTTTCTTTTGTGTTGTGTTAGTGGTTGCATTAGAATTAAAAGCGTTCATGTGTTTTCGTCTGGCAGAAAAGACGCCAGAGCAGCAGGCGGAAGAAGAACGAATCCTTCAGCAGATGATCGAGGTGGTGGACATGCGGGACTCTCTGGTGTCATTTCTGGAGGAGAAGAGGCTGAAGGAGATAAGCGAGGAGCAAGAGGCTTTCTGCATCATGGAGGCCAAACGGCACTCGAAGGCAGAATCTCAGGTTCACTGGGCGTAAGGTGGACCTGTATGTCCTGTACCAGTGATTCTTTCACATGCACTGTGTGTGTGAGACTTGCTGCTTTCAGACTTGGAACCTGAAATGTATATTTGCAAAGCCAAAGATGATGGTGACAGGTGACGCACCACGAGCAGTCCCTCTGCGACTAGGAATTACATTCAGGCTTATGGGCCGGCAAGCTCAAAGAATGTCAGTTGTAATCTGCCCCCTAGAGGGAGACATAAGCCTGGAGATCAGAGACTTTCAGTTGACGTGCCCAGAAACTGCAGCTAAACTCTGCCTGCCATGATACTGAAGGTTGTTGCAACAAAGCCACATAGGAAGAATGATCTTTAGTGTCTGCTGAACTATTAAAAAGCCACCACACAGTAGATGATCGATACCCAGCCTGGAACTTGGGCTGGTTTAGTGTCAGAAATGTGACTCGAGTGCTAAGCCAGTATAAAATTACAGCGGCTGGAAACTTGCAGCAGCTGACTTTGGATCCTTAGAGATAGATTTAGGCTGAAAATACAGGACAAATTATCTTTTGGACAATGGTTTAATGTTCATGTGGATTTTACTTGTTGCATTATGGATAAATGCTACTGTACACAAACACGATATACTAATTCTATCTTTAATATTTGTACACACATAAATATGATGGGGATGTAAAACAATACTAAAAAAATTAAACACCAGAAGGATTCACTTTTTGTTATTTATCACTTTTTATCAGTGTTGATCAATTTTGCAGAACTTCCTGCTGTTCACCCTCTCCTTTCCTGCTAGCACATCAGATAGTTAATCTCAGGGGTTGATTGTTCAGTCCTTTAGGACCAGAGTTAGTTCTTCACTGATGGCCTTCAACAGTCGGCTGCTCTTTAGTTGGTGGTGTATATCAACACAGGGGATTTAGGGTGAAAAAAGGCTAAAATGGACTGATTCATCTATTTATAAATGCTGTTATTTGTCATTTTGCAGGTGTTCCTGTTTATGCGCTGGATAAATAGCCAAAATCAAGACAAAGATCTTTTGTTGTATAAGTGAAAAGGAGCCTTATATAGTCATTGTCCTGCTGCCATTTTGTGCCACCTGGATGGCACTTCACAGTATATCAAATAAAGATCATGCACTTTGATGTTTTGTTTTTTGTTTTGTCTTGTTTTTGGCAGTGAATTGAAGTTCTCAGTGGTTTAACTAATGTATGCCTGGTCATCCGAGGTGTTGCCATAAGGCTTGATTGCGCCTGTTATTCTAACTCCTGGCCTCTAGGGAGCACGCTTCACCTCTTAGTTAATATTAAGGACCTCAAGTCAAAAGAAGGTACTTTCAGCTTCTCTCGTTTTCCCCAAGGGGTCGCCAAAGTGGAAAAATCTGCATATGGTGTAGATTTTCCCTTCCATTGATCTAGGCTTGGGAGGGCCACTAGGAGCACGCTGGCTTGTGATTCCCCTAAAGCTGGGCTTGTCTCCTTGCAGTTATGAACCGGGTACCTTTCACATGTAAGGTGAATGTGTAAACCACTAGATTAAGGTCCTTAAACCAACAAAGTAAAAGTATGAATGCCGCAAAAGGCCTATATAATGCAGTCAGTTTATTATTCCAAAATAGGATTATTATTATTGATGTTCTCAATGTATGAACAGCATTTTAATGTGTAAAAGTCGGAAGTAACTGTGCAGAGGGCTTCACTCTGATTTTAAAAGAACTGTTCACCTCAAAATCAGCTTTATGTGTTTTTCCTCTGGTCTGTATTGCTTTTATACAGCTAGACTGATTTACTGCGAGTTGCCCAGTTTTAGAGAGATCAACTGTCTTCTCTTGAATATACACTCATTGGCTAATTTATTAGGTATAAACACTTGGTTTGGACCCCCTTTTGCCTCCAGAACTGCCTTGATTCTTCATGGCATAGATTCAACAAGGTGCTGGAAACGTTCTTTACAGATTTTGGTCCATATTGACATGATAGCATCACACAGTTGCCGCACATTTGTCAGTTGTATATCCACGATGCAAATCCCAAAGCCAATCTGTTGGCTTGAAATCTTGCACCTGCGGATGCCATTTGAATTCAGTGAACTCATGTTCAAGAAACCAGTTTGTGACATGGTGAAGTATCCAGCTTGAAGCGGTCATTAGAAGATGGGTAAACTGTGGTCATAAAGGGATGGAGATAGTCTGCAACAACACTCAGGTAGGCTGTGGGGTTTAAATGATGCTCATTTGATACCAAGGGGCACAAAAATGTTTTCCTCACCATTACATGACCACCAGCAGCAGTCCTAACCTCTGGGGCGAGGTGGGATGGATACTTTTTATGTTGTTTATGCCAAATTCTAATGCTGCCATCCAAGTGTTGCAGTAGAAATTGAGACTCATCAGACCAGGCAATGTTTTGTCCAGTGTTCTGTTGTCCAATTTTGGTGACCCCAAGTGAATTTTTGCCTCAGTTTCCTTTCCTTGGCTGAGAGGAGCAGCACCCAGTGTGGACTTGTGCTGCTGTAGCCAATCTGCTTCAAGGCTCAATATGTGAGTCCAGAGATGCTCTTCTGCCAAGCTTGTTTGTAACAAGCAGCAATTTGAATAACTGTTGCCTTCCTATCAGTAATCTGACCATTCTCCTCTAACCTCTGCCATCATCAAGACATTTTCTCCTGGAGAACTGCTGCCCACTGGGTATTTTTTTTCTGATCATTCCCTGTAAATCCTAGAGATAATTGTGCAGGACATTCCCAGTAGAGCAGCAGTTTTTGAAACATTCAGACGAGCCCTTCTGACACCAACAACCATGCCACACTCAGAGTCACTTAAATCACCTTTCTTCCCCATTCTGATGCTCAGTTTGAACTTCGGCAGGTTGTCTTGATCATCTCTACGTGCCGAAATGCACTGAGTTGCTGCCAAGTGAATGGCTGATTAGATGTTTGAGAACAATTGAACAGGTATACCTAATAAAATGGCTGGTGAGTATATTTGAATTGTGGTGAACTGCCCCTTTGCCCTTTTAAAATGATTGAGTTGGTTGCTTTGTAAGTCTTAATCTTTCAGCTTTATCAAAAATTTAAATTTGAAAAATTTCACTGCTTAGGTGGGCCCAGATTTCCTTTTCATTTTATTTACCATCTTAATGGAGCAAATAAATCATCTGCTTAGTTCATTTATTTCACGCAGAGATGTTGGCCTGTCCTTCACTGCTGAGTCAGGTCTTCAGTGAGGCTGAAATTCTTTTAAGTCAGCAGCAAGCCCAACTTTGCAGGCTCATGAAAAAGAGTCATATTCATGTCTAGCAGGTATATTTTTCCTTTCTGAAAAGAAGCTAAAATGAGCATGGACACCATCAAAGCAGCTTAAAAGAAAAGTTGTGACTGAATTAACCCCAGAAATAGCCTAATTTTTACAAGTACATGTTTGCTGACTAACTGAATATTTATCAGACCTCGTGAGCTCAGGGACAAAGTGTGGAGGATGAGCACTGTTTTGGATGCTCTGAACTGAAGCATAAAAGTGAATAACTGCAGTAGACTGCCCACATTTTTACAATTATAATAAAAATAACAATACGCATTATATAACATTTTTCACAAAGAGAAGAAAAATCTTTTTTTGGGACGAGTTACATAAAGCAATTAATTGCTATCTGTAAACTTGAGTGCAGATGTCACGCATGGGCCACTAGTTTCATGCAGGCACTCACTTGAATTTAATCTCAGATTATGTAAGCAATTAACACATTTAGCAATGAATAAATGAACTTGCAAAACATCTTACCCCAAAAATAACTCATTTTTGTTTGGATTAAAATCTTGATAACCTTTGCTGAATATTTTCAGATGATCTGTGTTCTGTGTCACATGTTCTGTGACATTTATCTGCGTGGGAGCTGTGTAAATGTTGCACTGGACACGAATTCCTTCATCCCTTTAGTGTAATCCCATTGACCATTAATTTAGCTGCCATGGATCTTAAGAGCCTGAGGGAGCATAAGGTATTTTGCTGCTGCTCTGAAGAGAATGAGGAGATTTGTTTCATACGCTTATAATGACAGTCTTGGATAATCCCACTGGCAGAATTAAGAAGTTCCCCCCTTGTTAGTGATGTATGACAACACAAGTCAGGCTTTGTGTCACTGTTTTATTGACCTCTGTAGAAAAAAAAAAATCTGCAGCGATTTTAAAAAGTACTAAAAATAGTTAAAATCTAAAGTATTTTTATGAAATTGTATTTCAGATTTTTGCTCTTGCAGAATGCCTCGTTTCATTATAATATGTGATACACTGATGAGGATTTTCCTGTTTTAAGTGGTTGCACTATTTTTTTGAATTTTAAATATTGTTTAACAGCTCAGTCTCCAAGCTTCTAAGGAGAACAACACACTATATGAACAAAACTATTAGGCCACACCTCTTAATGATTGAATTCAGGTGTCTCATTCAGTCCAATTGCCACAAGTATAAAAAATCAATGAGCTAACCATGCAGTCTGCCGTTACAAACATTTGTGAAAGAATGGGTTGTTCTAAAGAGCTCACTGAATTCCAGTGTGGTACTCTGGGGGTGTATGGGCTAGTTACCCTTTTTACGTGCCAGTGAAGAGAAGCCCTGTTATCATAGGCTCCCCCCCAAGCAACATGCAGAGTAGAGAGCCTGGCGGTCCACCAAGAGGCAGGGTGGAAGATGGAACCAGGACAGATGACATGGAAATGGCCAGAAGGACACCGACCAAAGAGCAAGAGATGCTTAGGAAATGCAGCTGTGGGTGGTCCAAAGTGACCACCCACTGGGATCCACAAATCCACCATGGGAGAGCAAAGTTGTGGGGGAAAGAGTCATCTGCAAGCTTGCACTGCATCAGCAGATGAGACAAGGAGGACTCAGAGCCTGGATAAGCACCACAGTGCTGCTGAGTCCCTAGAAGTAGCCTGTGAGAGAGATGAACTATACCAGTTTTCCTAGCTGGGCCTGCACCAGCAGGAGGAATGACGCTTGGGGCCTGTAAGCAGTGATCCCACAAAAGAAGGAATACCGAAAGAGACTCCGATCTGTCAGGGCAAAATCAGGTAGCCAAGAGCTAACGACGCATAAGGAGGAACTGGGCGTGGCTCCAGCGGAGTTGCATCAAGTACAATGCCCTGGCAGGTGGTGAACACCGCTGTATCTGTTTACCAAAAGTAAGGGGCCACACCTCTTAATGACTGATGATTGAGGGGCTGCACCAAGGCCTAGTTTAAGATTAATAAAAGGAACATTTTGAACTGTGAATTTTCAAAGCTGCTCTAGTCTTCTTCTTCTTTCGGCTGCTCCCACTGGGAGTCACCACAGCGAATCATGCATTATGAATCAGCTTTGGATTTGGATTTGGCAAAGATTTAACACCCGATGCCCTTCCTGACGCAACCCTCCGCATTTACCTGGGCTTGGGGCCAACACTAGGAGTACACTTGCATATGGCCCCTGTGGCTTAATTTCAAAGCTGCTCTAGTAGAGTGCAAAAATAACAGTCCACTTGAAATGAAAACTCTAGAAAATTTAGTTAGTTGGAATATATGGGGCCATATACACTTTAATTTGAGAAATATTTCAGATAATTGGGGATTTTTAGTCTGGTGTTTAAGACTTTTTCAGTGTAACTGGCAATAACTCTAGCCCAGCAACTGTGCTAATTTTGTGCAGTTATCTGCTATCAAACCTGCCACTCTCATTATGAAAGCGACTGTTTCCTGCTGACCCGAATGCCTTCTCTCCTGATAGAAAAAGACTTCAACTATTTCTGGTTGCTAAAAGAAAATCTGTTGAAATGAAATGTGACCATGGCATCCTCTTAAACCAGTATCCATGACAACATGTTGAGCCAGACCAGGTTTTGATATTCTCTGCAGCACATTGTAAATGCTCTGGTAGTCAAATCGATTGAACTCGTCCTGGCAGATTAATACTGCAGCAATGGGCGATGCTTTTTTTATTTTACCCTCAGGTCATGTCTGCATGGCTTTATTAGTCAGAATTGACTTGCATTTATAAAGTTAGTTAAAAGCGGATTGATTGATTCTGTTCGCTTGGAAGCCTGCAGTTATAGATGAGGATGCTTAATTTTTGCCTGGCAAAAAAAACCGACTTAGATATTGTGTAAACACATAAACACATAACGACATAAGGCACACCGTATTACTAGCGTGACCTGTCCTTTGTCCCAGCACACTGTGTGGCTCCTTGCATGGCAGGCTACATGAGCTCCTAACAGAGATTAATGCATAAGCCTGTTAAGGCTGCCTCTGCAGACCACAGTTTATAATGCAACACCATTACAGCCCGATGCTGCATTGTAAGTAAACATAGCCTGTGCTCCAGGTGTGAAATATCTTCTGTAGTGATTTCCTTTAAAAAATCAGTTCTATTAAAACAGTTTTATTTAAAGAAAATGTCTCATTTTCATATCACTTAAAAAAAGATGTTTCCTTTAAATATCTTCCATAAATATATTATTTAAAGGTGTAAGAAATGTCTGCATTACTCATTAATAATCTATGAACCCAGTGCTTTATAGAATATTATTATTAAAAATGCACTTTTAGGATTTGCAGGATATGAAAAATCTGAATTTTTTTCCCTGACGTGACAGTTGCTTTTGTGCTTGTGCTTGCTTCCTTATTATCAAGTGGGCTATTTACCTTCTGCAACAGACCTGGTTACGGCTGTAGATTTCAAGTGTTATTGTTAAATGTCTTTAATAAGACAATTCCCCCCTAGGATTAATAAAGTATTCTGATTCTGATTAATAAGGGTGGCTATTATGCTTTTTTCTTAATTTCTGTCATCTACATATAGTTGCAGCGGTGGATACTTAAATTAAGGATTGTCCAAGTTTCAAATGAAATGTCTCTGCCATGAATCTGACCTTGTGTTGTGTGACCTTTAATCTTTTACCCCACAGTCTTGCAAATGCTATCAGATGTGCTAGCCATCACAGGTATTAACCACACACATTTTGGTAAAGATCTTACAATGCAGTAAATTCTTGTAGTGGTGGCAAGGTTTGTAACTGAAGGAATGGACTGTGAACTTGACCTGTTATCCCACGAATGGTAAATGGACTGCTCCTTACATGGTGGTTTTCTACTCTAACTGAGCGCTCAGAGTGCTTTTTACTACAAGCCTCATTCACCCATTCACTCTTACCTTCATACAGTGCTATATTTAATGGCTTTAAGCACATTTTAACTATCATGCACACATTCATACTCCAATGGACACATCGGGAGCAATTTGACGTTTAGTGTCTTGCCTAAGGACACTTTCATATGTAAACTGGAGAAACCAGGGATCAAGCATGCCAACCTTCCTGTTGGAAGATGACCCAGTCTACCTCCTGAGTCAGTCACAGACACCCACAGCCTCATAAATGCTATAATCAGAATCAAAATCAGAATCTGAATACTTTGTAAATCCCTGGGGGAAATTACTTACTGTACTTACTTACTATAAGTTCTTCAACTCATCATAGGTATTGACCACTCCAAAAGTTTGGTAAAGATCCAGCAAGTAAGTCAGCGCCTGTAGTGGTAACAAGATTTGTAATGGACAGATTGACGGACGACCTGAAAAAGAGGCGCTAGGAGTTCAAGTACAAAAAATGCGGAGATAGAAATAAACATGGTAGGCCCATTTTGATGACTCAATATTTTTACACATACTCGTAATGTTGTGTTGAAAAGGGGGAAAACTACACTGGCTACTTTTAGAAGTGAACTGCAATCTAATCTTAAGGATAAAACATAATTTCTGACAATTTCATTCATATATTATTGATAATTAAAACACAAGTAAATTTTGTATATAGTGTGAGTAAAATTATTTAATTGGAACAACATGGACATTTTCATGTCTTATTGCCTCTTAATACTGAATCATATGGCATTTCATTTATTTAGTTAAATCCAGACATTATATGATTATATTAGGTTTAACATGTTAGCCAGATTTTGCGTTTGTAGTCACCTCATATTAGTTTTAGAAGTCACATTACAGTAACATTAACTGGGCTTGAGCAATACTTCCCTTGGCTTTCTGAGAGTCTTGCAGAGTTTTTCTTTGGATATTGGCTGGTTCCCCACATGAGCAGTATCTGAAAGTCATGCCCTAAACAAACGGAAAAATATCCAGCAAAAATCTGACACAGGACCAGAGAAATGCACCTCACCCTTCAGCTGATCCATCTACAGTTTGCTGAAGCGTCATCAGAAGTGGTCTCCGTGGAAGGGTGGCCATCAAAAAGGCATTCTTAAGGAAGTCAGACAGGGTGAGGTATGCCAGATTACACAGGAACTAGAATGAAAATCAGTGGCAACAGGTTTTATAGAGTGATGAAGGGACCTCAACATTACTGAAGCAGTGTGGGATCATCGTGACAAGACAACAGAACAAAAGGCAGCCAACATCCAAAGAAGAGCTGTGGGATGTCCTTCAAGAAGCCTGAAGAGTACTTAAAGACATGCCAAGAACGCTGTCTGTCTGAGTTCGAGCTGTGTTGAAGAGTAAAGGTGGTCACACCAAATGTCGACCTTAAAGCTGGTTAGAATTCTACAAACTGTTTTTGCCTTATGTACTGTATTACCATTTATGCACAGTTCAGTAAATTGTTGCACCTATGTCCCATTGTCCAAAACATAAAGAAATGAGGGGTGACTCGAGATTTTTGCACAGCACTGTATTTAATATAACATCTTTAACAGGAGCAGAGGACCCTTGATTTGCACATCTGATCAGAGTATATCTATTTAGGTCTTTTTGTCTTCACTGGTGTCACAAAGCTGCAGTGAATCCCCTTGGATTCAGTAGTTAAATACATCACATCATTTAAGACACTAGCTGCGTGATGACCAATGACCAAACGATTTATAAAGCCTATTGTGAGCATCATAAAAGCTACCGGCTTTATCTTTCAAAAATCACTTCCTTGTGGCGCACACTGAGTGGGCTGCATTAGACGAATCGTGTAGGTTTACAGTAGCAGCTGATTTGTACGCAGGACGCGCTGTTTTCTATAAAACCTGAAACCGTGGAACGCTGTGATGCAGCAGCAGCAGCATCAGCAGCAGCTGCGCCTTAAGTCTCAATGAGCGCCTGTGAGACTTTCCGCCCCTCCCCTCGGCCATCTCCATGGATGTAATCTCCGGCTTGACAACAGGTATTTGTAAGGTCCCAGACAAAGTAATCTGCCCAGACCGCGGTGAGCTTTTGGCCGGTGAGTCACAGCAGACCTCTCACAGCGCAGCATCTCTCGGTAAGTCTCAATCAGGGTGAATCATGGTGACTGATGAATGAATCTCCTCTCTGGAAGATGAATTATATGTCTTCAGATGTTTCA
>VUQH01047632.1:0-14485 GCA_015106775.1 Etroplus canarensis
AGATAGATAGATATATATACATATATTAAAACTGGTCAGAGTTTCAAATAATGGGGTTAAAATATGGAGAAGTAATCCCTATGAGCCAAAAGCTTCAGACTGCTCTAAACACTCAGGTTCAGACAGTTTTTGCTTTGTGGCTCTGTATGGCATCAAAGAAAGGGGACATACTTAATACACTCATCTCAAGCATTTAGCTCCAACTATGAGCAAAGTAGCTCACCTGCTGCTGCTTGCTAGGGGCAGAAAGGTGGCTTAAAGTGGGAGGTGCCATAGTATTTTCCCAGACAGATGAACGGAGGGAGTGCAACAAGGGCCAGTATGAGATAACAAAGGATTATTTTGAACTGTGCATGCAAAGCTACCATGGTATTGTGCAAGAAGTGAATACGGAGCTAGGAATTAGCATATTAGCATATTGTTGTCAGTTTCAGAACAGGTTTCCTAGTTTGAGGAATAGGACCTTCCAATGTGACTAAAGATTTGAGAAATTTCCTACATTAGGACACGGCTCATCTGTCTGCTGAGCTGCTTACAGTTTATCATGTGAGAAGGCCAGGCTCACACACTAATCTACTTATATCCCCTGAAGACATAGCTGAGTTTAAAAAACTCAAACAATAAGTGGGGGCAATTATTTATGGTTTGGAGGTTATTACACTACAGTGGAGAAGTCTATCTTAACATTGCCTTTTTGTGTAATACTTAGTTTATCTCCAGTGAGAACAAAGTTTTAGATGCAAAGGCTGTTCATTATTGCATTTTTATCCTGAACAACTGCTGCATTATTATTCAAAACAAACCACTGTATCTGAGGTGATGCAAAAGCACGAAAATTATATGATGGAGCTGCAAACTTTGCTTCATGCGCTTCTGCCCAGACACTGGAAGAAGATGCTGCTCACCCATACCTCTAAAGCAGAAGAAGATCCTGCAGTGGCACTAAATTAGGTGTAGTCTAACTATACTCACTATGTCATGGCCAACTTTTCCTTGGCTCTGCCTATCTGAATGTGTGCTTCATCCACTGCTTAAGTAGACAGAAAATTGGGAGTAGTGGCTTTGTCTAATTAAGAGAGCGTATCATTAATAGGCACCTTCTTTGGCAGTGATTTATGTGCCTAAGAAGATAACAACTTATGCCAAGTATATCTAACAGAAACAGAGCAGCTACAGTTCAAAATAATCTAAGGGGAATAAATGTTCATAAATATTAACATTTAGGGACATACAGTAAACCTTTTGGTAACAGGTAATAGAGATTCAGGGTTTTGGTTATGAGAAATTTTAAATACAGTTGTATCCCATGTTAAAGTCCAATGTGTTGTCTACTACAGTACACCTCTTAATAATTGAAATCAGGTGATTTATTCAGTCCCATTGCCACTAGTGATGTATCGGTCCCAAACGAGACAGTACAAAGAGCCGGCTGTTTGAAGTTAACAATGGGAGCTGGCTCTCATCCGTGAGAGCCAGCTCCCAACAATAACAACTTTTTGTTGTTGTTTTGAAAGTAATATGAGGCACAATGATATAACAATGATACTATGAGTGTTAAATGCATTCACTAACTAAATATCACCTGTATGCTGTGAAACCAATCATGTGAGGGTAGACAAGGATCATTCCACCAAGCAGGGCAGAGGCAGGAGTGCAGAAAAGGAGAGTGAGGACTACGATACACTGTACAAATTCTCGAAACAAAAATTTTGAAAAGAAGTGAGGTTTAGATGCATTTTAACAATCTTAATAACACAAAGACAGAATGTAGAATTTGTACAACTAAGCTGTCATATACCTGACACCTAAAAATGTTGAATGCTGCTGTTTAGCACATTGCAATATATTACTTTCTTATGTTATTTATCATTATTTTTAAATGTGTAATTTTAGTTTAATTAACATAGCACATTTACTTGACTCCTGTATGCTTTTTTTCAGTACTTTTTCTCTCCAAAGTTTGGTATCAGCTGTTTTTCTTTTTCTTTTACTTTTGTTATTAATACAAGAAAGCCCTACTCTTTTGTTAGGGGTGTGTGTTTGAATAAAAACTGAAAGTGTCAAAAGCAGCCCTATTTAAAATGTCTAATGTTTTAAAGATGTTTCCATCTGCCTTGTGTAGCAGAGTAGTTCAACAAGCAAGTTGGAGTGTTAATTGGGTGGTTTTATAGTTAAGTTCATAAACACAATAAAAAATTGTCTTCAACAATTTAAAATTTTTACTTTTAAATCCTTCAGTACAAATGCTGTCTCAAATAATTTAAGTGATATATGTGTACACCTATGTGTTATAAGTCAACAGAGTGTAAAATTTGACTGAATTATAAAAGTTATAAGTGGTAACATGAAGAGCTGTGTGGGAGCTGAAAGAGCCAGCTCTTCTTGGTGAGCTGAGCCCAAAGAGCCAGCTCTCTACAAAGAGCAAAAATTCCCATCACTAATTGCCACAGGTATATAAAACCAAGCACCTAGCCATGCAGTCTGCCTTTAATAGCATTTGTGAATGAACAGGTCATTCTAAAGAGCTCATCGAATTTGATATTCCACATCAACTGTAAGTGATGTTATTGCAAATTGGAAGCATTTAGGAACCACAGCAACTCAGCCATGTAAGGTTACAAAGCACTGTCACTGAGTGCTGAGGTGTAGAATGCATAAAAGTTGCCAACGCTCTGCTGACTCAGTAATTGCCGAGTTCCAAGCTTCCTCAGTCATTAACATCAGCACAACAGCTGTGAGCTAGGAGCTTCATGACATGAGCTTGCGTACAACTGCTCTATGATCAAATACCTGCATGTAAGCCTTACTGTACATAACCAAGCGCAATTCTAAGCATCGCATGGAGTGGTGTAAAGCATGCCGCCACAAGACTGTGGAGCAGTGGAAATGTGTTCCGTTGCGTGACAAATCATGCTTCTCTATTGGGCAGTCTTATGTGTGTCTGGGTTTGACGAATGCAAGCAGACATTACTGGCCTGATAAAATTGTGCCAACTGTAAATTTCAGTTGAGGAGGGATAATATTACAGGCCTGTTTTTCTTGGGTTGGCCTGAAATCATAATGCTTCAGCTTACCAAGACATTCTGAGCAATTCTATAACTTTGTGGGAACGGTTTGGGGAAGTCCTTTTTCTGTTCCAACAGGACTGTGCCTCAGTGCACAAAGCAAGGTCCATGAAGGTATGGTTGGATGAGTTTGGTGTGGAAAAATCTGACTGGCCTGCACAGAAGACTAGTAAGTGTTCAGTTACTGCCTGCAATCAGTTTCCACTTTAGAGACACAAGTTTGTGAAGGCTGTTGAATAAAACTTGAATTCGCTGGGTTGCAATGATTATAATTAAAATTTTATTTTTTAATGTTTAAATGTTTAAATTTAGTGCAACCCTTTAGTGCACCCACAAAAATTGGGATGCTTAGTGAAATATTAATAAAACTGAATGCAATGATTTGCAAACCTTTCAAAGCTTATATTTGATTAAAAAATAGTATGAAGAGAATGTTCAAATGCATATTTGATGTCAGCAACACTTTCTAAAAAAGTTGGGACAGGGGCAAGGACTGGCTGGGAAAATACAGCTGTAACATCCAATGAGGTGACATGATTAGGCATAAAAAAGAGCAGACTAAAAAAGCCTTGGAGTTTTCAGAAGTGAAGATAAGTGAGAGACTATGCAGAATAAAAATTCAACAATTTAAGAATAACATTTCTCAATGCTAAATTGAAATAATTTAGGAATTCCATCATTTGCTCATCATGTGATATCATTTAAAGATTCAGAGAAGCCTGAGAAATATCTGTCCACAAGAGACAAAGCTGAAAACCAATACTAAATGCCTGTGATCTTCAGGCCTTCAGGCAGCACTACATTAAAAACAGACATGATTTTGTAGTGGGCTCAGGAAAACCACTGAATAAAAATAGTCACTTTGCTGCATTGCTGTATTTACAAATCAAAGTGTTTTATATATTATATATATATGGCTGCCAAGTCCTTCAAGCTATAAAAGAAAGAGCATATCTATAATGAGGGTACATTAGTGTATATAGCAGATATGTATGAGTAACTTGCACATCTGTGATAGTTTTAAAACAGTTTTGGAGCAACATGCGCTGACAAATTACTGTCAAAAACATGGATGATGTGAATCCACTTCTGCCAACTGGAAAAAAGTAAAGCCAAAATTTCCCATTGATGGGAGCTGCCATCTTGCAGTTTTGGAGCAAGAGTCTGTGCCATAGTGATTTGGGGTGGAGTTGCCATATTTAACTCCCGCCCACACAACAAAATGAAACATGCCCTCCGAAACAGATATATTCAAGATTGGCAGTCCGAGCTGCCCCAGTTTCACAGCATGAACCTTTGAACCCAAATCAGCATGCAAACAGCTATTTAAAATCTGTGGGAAAAATGTATCTAAGGACAACATTTTCATTTTATTTTGACCTTGTCCCATCCACTAATATGGAGGGGGCAGGACTTAGGATCTATACTGCAGCCAGACAGCAGGGGCCGATAGAGATGTTTTAGCTTTACTTTCACGGAGCACTCAGGTCACCTATGATTTCTATAGTCAAAGGTGCTATCATATAGTTGTTGTTTTTGTCAGGGAAAGCTTTGCTTATTTGAACAAAATAATGCCAAACCACATTCTGTATACAACAGCACAAAATGAAAAAGATCCACAATGCCCACCTACCTAAACTTGCCCACCTGCTGTCAAAACCAGTCACCTACTGAAAACTTGTTGTGCACTATGAAGTGAAAAAAATGACCATGGAGGTACTGAACTGTGGCATGGCTAAAATCCTATATCAAACAAGAAAGTGAAACATTTTGCTTTCAAAACTACAGTAAATGCTCCATTTAGTTCCCAAACAGCAGCATACAGCATTGTTAAACGAAGAGGTGATGCAGCACAGAAGGAAACAATAAAATTTGCAATTAAATATGGGCTTTAACCTATTTGCAGATCACTGTATTCTGTTTTTATTGATGTTTTATAAAGCCTCCCAACTTTTTTGGTTGGACTGAATTTAGTCAATACTATACCACAGATAATTGAAATAAATTTGTCATAATCCTGTGAATTTAAACTTAGTTTTAATTCAACATCATTGGCATGTTTGAGCAAAACATATGTTTCTCATTAACAGAAATTGATGGCAGACACTAAGAGAGTCAATGTGCTACTCAAAATGCACTTACTAGCATTTTGAGTAGCACATTGGTGAGTTTAAATGCTTCAGATTCCAAAAATACAGTAGAGCATCTAATGCTATGAGACGGGTTTTAGACAGGTTTTTACAAGCTTTCAGAGCAACAAAAGTTTATTGAGTTATGGTAGTCATAACTTCGAGCTGGAATTTACACTTGTGTGTGTTTGATTGGTCGTATCTTGTTTGGCCTTGGCTTTACAGAATGGCATTTGTGTGGCTTTTCAGCAAAAGTATAGTGGTGAGGGGATGTTTGTGTAGAAACAGTTTTGTTACGTTTCACCACACACTAAATGCCTATTTGTCTGCCATTATTAACCTTAACCAGCACTGTCTCATGCAAGGAAGGCTGTGGAAAATGTAAAGTTTAAATATAAAAGTTTGCATTTGCAAGCCATAAGTGCTTTCAGTTTCTTTGATAAACCTGAGACACAAGGACTGATGCAGGGAGCTCAGAGAGATTCATTCTCTTATCTCTGTTTAGGGGAAATGATGCAGGGTGGTTGATGCTTTTTCTGTTTTTTTTCCCTGCCTTGCTAGAAAAATACATGTAATCATTCACTAGCTTTCATGTCATCTGCTCATTGCATGACATATAAAACAAGAGAATGTGTCACAAAAATAACACCCTAATTCTGGCAAGAGTCTGTTTATCTATGTGAGTTGTAATAAATTCACACATCCTTTAAATAAAAAGTAATTCACAAAAATCTGAAGCTAACAGAACACACTGCACATGTGCTCAGAGTGTTCTTGCACATTGAAATGCCACTGCCATGTGGCTCAGCTGAAACTCAAAACCATGTCTGAGAAAGCATGTGTCTTCTCCCTCCATGCTTTAGAAACTTGCCCAAAGGGAGCTCACCCAGGGATTTGTAGTGTGAAGAGCTTATTGTGTGCCAAAACTGGGAGGTTTGAGATGAAAGGTCAGTAGATTGCAGGAAGTTGCAGCATGAAAGGAAGAGCTCAGGATAATTGAGGCCCATTCAAGTACCTGCAATAAGCTTCCACCACTATACATTACAGTGCAGTGCACCGGGACAGTTGATCTAGATAAGTTATTTTGTCATTCATGATAATACCATCAAAAAATATCTCATATCCATTTACTTTTATTGTGAAGATGCGATGCAGTGCAGCTGCAGCGATGAATGACACCACTGTGGTGCTGTGGCCCTCTGGGGAATAGTGCCTCACCTCTTTTTATGGCCTCATCCCAAGATGTCATATTGAATTTTACACTGTCACAAGCTACAAGGTGGGAGTTACTGATTTTGCCACACTGCACCATATTCATCCATTAATAGACACAACACCCACAATTTAAAGTCATGTGAAAAAGAAAGTACACTCTCTTTCGATGGTTTTAAATATCAGGACAGAATGTAAAGTCATCTGACCAGGTCCTCAAATGATTACAATCTAACCTCAGGTGTAAACAACATAGCAGCTTCCTCCCTGTCATTATTTATTTAACTAAAATGATGCCAAAATGGAGAGGCCATGTGTGAAAAATTAAGTATACTTCATGATTAAGCATCACGTAGAACCACCTTTAGTAGCAAATACTTGAAGTAATAGTTTTCTGTATGGCTATATCAGTCTGTCACATTATTGTGGAGGAATTTTAGCCCAGTCTTTTTTACGACGTTGCTTCAGTTCATTAAGGTTTTCAGGCATTCATTTATGCACACCTCTCTTAAGGTCCCCCCACAGCATTTAATTTGGGTTGAGGTCTGGGTATTCACTGGGTTAGTGCAACACCTTGATTCTTTTCTTTTTGAGACATTCTGTCATACACATACTGTAGTGGTGTGTTTGAGATCATTATCCCATTGCATGATTCAATTTCAGCCAAGCTTGAGCTGTCTGACAGATGGCCTCTCATTTAAATCTAAAGTATTTTGGTGTATAGAAGAGTTTATGGTTGACTCAATGACTGCAAGATGCTCAGGTCCTGTGGTCCATTCAAATGGCCAAACCAGGCTATGATCAGTATAATCAGATATTGTTAAATTACTCAGTAAATGTGATGATCAGAAAACAGGAAAGACACAAATCATGAATTTGCTAATTTACATTTACATAAACATAAAACAATGCAATACTGCAATATTGCATAGCTGCTGATTCACCCTTTGTGTCTTTACTCTCAGGACCTCTAAAACACACTCTGGATTCTTGAAACCCGCCTGACCCTCTCTCACTTGGACTCATTAGGACCCTCTCTCTGTTGGAACACTACCGGACCAGTTTGACCATCCCTGTCACCCTTGCTCTCTGCTCACATCCTAGCAATAAACCTGTGTGACTTTTATGCCTGAGTTCTGTCTGTTCTTTGGGTCCAAAAACATCAATCCTGACAGTTTGTTTGCTTGCTTGCTTTTCAAAGTATTGTATTATTGTACATGTTCTAATTAATGCAGCTGTTAAGGTTCCTAAATCTAACCATGGTGCACTTATGACATATGAGATGCAACAAAGCTGCTGCAGTTCAAAACCAGTTTAATAATGTAAACTCAGTTACTCACAGAACCAAATAGCATGATGAGTGTCCCAGCCAAAAAAAAAAAAAACAAAAAAACAAGAGAGCGTGAGAGCATAAGAGTGAATCCCACAGTGGGCCACTGGATTCAAATTTCACCTTTCAGCTTAGTAAAACGAAATCATGGAACCAAAACCCCAAAGCAGCACAAATGCTAACTCCCAGCTTAATGCTAATAACTCAAGGTTTATTAATGGGTCCTTTAAAAAAAGGAATTCTTGTTCTGTGTTTTATCAACTTTACCACAGTAGAGAAATGGGTCATTTTCATTTTTTAAACCAATGGCTGTAGGCAGGCACGTTGGCAGATATAACAGTACTAACATTTTGTTTTTTCTGATTATTGAAAAATCACTGTTTAGTGGGTTTATTTCTTAGTTTTAACTGCAGCGGTAACAGTGGTTATGAATGTATTTACAATCTAAAAGTAGTCTGTAACGCTATTATGAAAACATACAGTTTATTAACACATAAACATTTGTTAATAGCAATTATATGAAACTTCTCTCAGGACTGCTGCATTCATACACTGTTTGAAGGAGAAAACGGAAAAGCACTTGTTTTTCAAAGGGCTTTCACATTATTCCAAACTTCCTAAATTACCTGCTTTTGCTGTGGTATATATTTGTAGCAGTTTGTTACCAATTGAAACCAGATAATGGCAGTGTATACAGTTACAATAAAATGGGCTGAATGGGTTATATTCGTGAAATGTTGGGTTTTGTTTTAATGTAACTGCCAGCATTTGCTGGGGGCATTTGCAGACATTCTGCCAAGACTTCGTACACAGGTGTGTATTTCTTTTCACCAAGTGGGAGATATCATTGCTGTCAAAAAATTCCTGAGTTGAAGTGACTTTTTTCATACTAGGCTACTTATAATGGTTTAAATGGCATGACAAGTTGCTGGCATGAGTGGGTGTGTAAAAACCAGGGCTGAAATCACGGCCTCATTCACTCACTCCATCATTACCAGTATAACTGACACTCAGTAGTGAGCAGCAAGATGGCATTTCTGACACTTTCTAATTACTGACATAAATGCAACATATATGCAGACTATTTGTATTCACTCACAGATAATTTTCCAGGGTACCATATACAGTACCTCCAAATAAATGAATAAAATGTCGATCAGAGAGTATAATGCACTATAAATGCAGGGCAAGCCTGGATATGAGACAGAATTTGGAGTAAGTGGGTCACCAAAATTTCAGTCAGAGTTGCATGAAATACCCCCAGCATGTCTCACCATACAATCATATACACTATATGGACAAAAATATTGGGGCACATCTCTTAATCATTACATTCAGCTCTTTCACTCAGTTTTATTGCCACAGATGTATACAGTAAAATCCAAGCAGTCTGTCTTTGCAAACAATTGTGAAAGAACAGGTCATTCTAAAGGCCTTGTTATAGTAATAGGACACCACTGTTGCAACAAGTCTTTTGATGAAGTTTCTTCCTTCCTAGATAATCTGCAATCAACTGTAAGTGGTATTATTGTGAAGTGGAAGTGTTCAAAAACTCATCTATAAAATGGAAGACCATGAAAGGTTATAGAGCAGGGTTACCAAATGCTGAGATGCATTGTGTGTAAAAGTTACCAACACTCTGCTGACTCAGTAACTTCTGTTCCAGACCTCCTCCGGCTTTACCATCAACACAAAAAAGATGTTTTGGGAGCTTAATGGCATGGGTTTCCATGACTGTAAGTCTTACATGACCGAGCACAATACCAAGCATCATCTGGAGTAGTGTAAAACATGCTGCCACTGTGTCCTGCCTGAATGTCCGACTGCATTGTGCTAACTGTTAAGTGTGGTGGAGGAGGGGTAATGTCACAGGATTGTTTTTCTTAGGTTGGCCTGAAATCTTAATGCTTCAGCTTTCCAAAACATTTTGAATAACCCTATGCATCCAACTTTGTGGAAACAGTTTGGGGAGGCTGTGCCCCAGTACATAAAAGAAGGTCCATAAAGGCATGGTTGGATACGTTTGGTATGGAAGAACTTGACTTGCCCACACAAAGCCATGACTTCAACCCTATCCAACACCTGTGGGATGAACTAGAAAGGACATTGAAAGCCAGACCCTTTCATCCAACATCAGTGTTTGACTTTATAAGTGCTCTGAATGATAAATGGGGAAAAGTTTCCCCAGACGCACTACAAATTCTTGCAGAAAGAGTGGAAGTTGTTATAGCTCCAAACAGGAGAACAACTCCATATTAATGCCTATGGCATTAGAATGGGACCTCATAAAATTTCCTGGATGTTTAATGTGTATGTGGACCAATACTTTTGTCCATATAGCGTATGTCTGATTCACTCTTGATCAGTGTGTTGCACCCCAAAATAGCCACTGAATTAGTAAAATTACTCTATTGAAATGTACATTCTGCAGACATAAAGGTCTACTTTTTGCTTTGAATATTTGCTATTCTTACTTCTTCCAAAAGTATTGTGGTTATAGTGCTGTCGTTTTGTCTGCAGAGGTTGAAAAACATACTCATAAGTCAAGTTACATACAGTGCTGTGCGTCTCCCTTCGGTATGTCGTCTCTAAGCTGAAACACAGGCCCTCAGAGAGTTCAACTGCTTACAATTCCTACAAAGCCTCCAGACAGGCTTTGCTTTCCATTTTCTGTCAGTTCTCCACACTCTCAGTTGCCCCGTCTTTCTGTGTGAGTAAATGAATTCCCCCCTGATGCTAGGGGATGTGATGTGAGTGCAGCGATCGGGGCACTTTAATCTCAGAGATCCATCCTGGAGGTTTGTGCCCTGCCTCGTCACTCTCTGTTCAAACACAGAACTTCCCTACCAAGACGAGAAGGATTACAGCACAAGCGCTCACTCACTCGTTCTCGTCTCGCTCCATCTCCTGTTCTTTCATGCTCTCACTCCATCTATCTCTCTTAATCTCCCTCATATCACTGCATTTTTAAAAACACAAGCACACAAAAGCATTCCATTTTGTGGGAAGGTCTGAAAAGCACAAAGTCCAAAAGCAGTACAGCAAATCATCACAGAGGAATCACTTTTTTTCCTGATCTGATGATGAGCAATGCTGTTCACACACATACTCATCACATACAATAATGGCATGACCATTCTGCTGAGTGTATAACACAGTACAAACACCTGGAGATCAGATTACGAGTACAGAACCGAAAACACTTTTTTTGATGTCATTCTGAAAAACGAAATCAGCAAGAACCCTGACAAACGAGGTAACAGGAGTGTAGAACTCAAATAAAACCCTATGAGCTGTGAAATTATGTTTTCAGACATCTGCACCATCTAAATGAGACAGATAGAGAGAACTGTGAGTAAGCTGGCAAAATTCATGTAATGCTACTATATAAAAAATGAAACCTATGGGACCATGTACAAACATTTCACAAACATATACTGCCTGTGTTGTTAAGCATGGTGAACCAAGCTTAATTTATTATTTTATAAGACTAGCTTAGACTGCTTTAGAGGCTTCTTTTTCTCACCAAATAAAGCTGTAATTCTCCATTTATTTGCAAGGTTTTATGTAAGGTCAACCCAATTGACCTCACTTTATTCAAAGGATTCTTGATCATGTGTAATGCTTTTTGTAGCTTAAGCCAGACATGAAATAGTGTAATATTTCTGCACCAGTATTAAATTCCTGAAAGGTCTAGCAAAGTGATTGAATAAGGCAGTCAGGTAGGAAAACCTGCTGCTGCTGGCATTTACTAAAAACATAACAAAATATGAAAATTAAATAAGAAACAAAACACAGGTAACACTAAATGAAAGATTTTTTGGACTGTTTGACTATTTTCTACCCACAATCCGAGATGAGATGTGCTGAGGCTGAATATTGAAATGCAAAATTATATCTAAAACAACTCTTCAGGTGCTGAGGGTGCCGGGAGTGGGTGGATTTTGTGATTAATGTTGCAGTGAGAGGGGACAGGAAAGGGAAATTTTTACCAAACACTTTCAACAACTCAATGACAAGCATTTAAACCAGGCATGAGTTGTGCATCATTCAGCTCATGCACAGCTTCAAGTCTTTTTGTCTCCTCCTCATCCTACTCTTAGTCACATCTGGGACATCCACATCTGATTAATGCACAGCTAAAATTAACAGCTCCTGTCGTCAGAGAACTAATAATATGAATTATCGCACCAACACGTGAAGTTATTATATTTTTCGCTCCAGGGTAAATATGTTATTAAAGCAGACCCCATCAATATACTGTATGTCTATTGAACTGTGAGAAAGCATAATGTAGCCTCTGTTTTCTCTGCATATGTAGTTGTTTTTGTTATGCTCCTGTCAGTTGTACTGTGCTGTGTATTAACACAGCCCCAAAATGTACATACCATTAGATAAATCAGCCATTATGAAACCAAGTGAACATTGTTTGAGCACCTTTCAGTGGGAGAGAGAGCAGCATTAATTAAGATACACTTAATTAAAAAATGTTGAACATAGCCTCGCTTTAACTGCAGCTATGAGTAATGCTGACAGCTAATGAATAGCCCCCAAAAGCACTTTGTCTCTCAAAGTGCCCGTTATCAGGATATGAGGACCTGATCTATGAGTAGCCACCTGTTGGCATAGTTCTGATAGAGTCATTCAGCTTCCTCCTCTGTGTGTCTGTTTGCATGTGTGCGTCAATAGAGCGTGAAGCAAAACTGTGAAATAGCATGAGTCAGATTTCCAGATGGTTAAACTGCACCTACGAAAGTTCAGTGATGTGAGTGTTGTGTTGCAGAAGTAGTGATGTCAGAAAATATTACTTTTATCGGCTGATTAGTGGAGACCGCTTACTATAATGATTCCCATGCAAAGAATAAGACACTCGTTTGAAAACAGGTGTTTTTGGTACGGTGCATCTGCCTTGTCTCATGCACAAACATGTCACTTGTTCTGCCTTTATTAAGCCAAACTAATTTCCTCTTGTCTTTCTTTTGAACTTGTACTTTTATGTCCACAGTAATGTGCATAACAAATCTTACAACAAATTTCACAGCTATGTCATTGACACATTCTCTCCTGTTTACTTTTTAAACCACTGAGATAATTAGATAGCTAACTTACATCTTCTGAATATCCAGTATAAATACATTATTTTGATTAATTATAATAATTACCCAAACAAATACTGCCACTTTATGTGAGTTCCAGTTCATCCTCACTTAGTGCTTCTTTAATCAGCCTTTGAAATATTCACATTCAGTTGCATTAGCAGTGTGATTAAGCTAGTCTGGGACCTATTTACCCTTTACTGTCTACAGAAACACAATTAAAAAGTCTTTAAGTACACGCAAATGTCCCCCACAACATATTTTGTAAAATTATCATAGGTCACAGACCAATACAGGAGAATTTTCAAAAACAAGGGCAATGTGCAGAGCTGTATAGATATATAAAGTTGATCGGCCATACCATGAAGATATGGGAAAGAGCTGTTGAAGCAAGGTTAAGAAAAGAAGTGGTAATCAGCTAGCAGACATAAGGCTTCCTGCTGAGAGAGTACTACAGATGCAATGTTTGCTATGAGAGTGTTGATGGAGAAGTATAGCGATGGTCATAAGGAGTTGCACTGTGTCTTTGTGGATCTAAAGAAAGCACATGACAGGGTGCCAAGACAGGAACTATGTTATTGTATAAGGAAGTGAGGAGTGGCAGAAAAGTATGTGAGGGTGGTGCAGGAAATATATGAAGACAGCAAGACCGTGGTGAGATTCACTGTTGGAGTGACAGATGGGTTCAAGGTGGGGGTGGGATTACATCAGGGATAAGCGCTGAGCCCCTTCTTGTTTGTAATGGTGATGGACAGATTGACAGATGAGGTCAGGCAGGAGTCTCGATGGACTATGATGTTTGCAGACGACACTGTGTTCTGTAGTGAGAGGAAAGAGAAGGTGGAAGAGAGCCTTAAGAGGTGGAGATATGCGATGGAGAGAAGAGAAATTAAAATCAGTAGAAGCAAGGCAGAATACATGTGTGTTAATGCAAGTGAGGAAACTTGAATGGTGAAGATGTAAGGAGAGGAAGTAGTCAAGGTGGATGAATTTAAATATCTGGGGTCATCCTGCCAAAGCAATGGATAGAGCACAACAAAGGTGATGAAGAAAGTGCAATCAGGGTAGAGTGGGTGGAGATGGTTGTCATGGGTGATGTGTGACAGAAGGATAGCAGCAAAAGGTTCACAAGACAGTAGTGAGACCTGCTATGATGTATGCTTTATTGAAAGTGGCAGTGACAAAAAGATAGGAGCTGGAGGTGGCAGAATTGAAGATGTTGAGATTTTTGCGGAGGTTGACCAGGATGGATAGGATTAGAAATGAGTACATCAGAGGGACAGCTCAGGTTGAGAAGTTTGGAGACAAAGTTAAAAAGATAAGGTTGAGATGGTTTGGACATGTGCAGAGGAGGATAGTGGATATATCAGCAAGAACAATGAGTCAGCTTACAGAGAGGAGGTGCAGCGGCTAGCAGCCTGGTGCAGAGCCAACAACCTGTCTCTGAACGTCAGCAAGACTAAAGAGATGGTTGTTGACTTCAGGAGAGCACAGAGTGACCACTCCCCGTTGTTCATCGAGGGATCCTCTGTGGAGATCGTCCAGAGCACCAAATTCCTTGGTGTTCTTCTGGCAGAGAACCTCAGCTGGTCACTCAACACCAGCTCAATCACCAGGAAAGCCCAGCAGCGCCTCTACTTCCTGAGGAAGCTG
>VUQH01047633.1:1593-19621 GCA_015106775.1 Etroplus canarensis
GTTATTCAACAAAAAAAAAAAAAAAAAAAAAAAAGATTTAAGCTTGTTTAAAAAATGAAGAAAACAACGCATATAATTACATTTAGGCTGTTAAAAATCTATAATCTTTTTATTACATATTGATTTTTAATATTGGAAATGGTTTCAGTACTGATTATCTGCTGGATCTGCATACAGCAACATTAGTTGCACTTTCTCACTTTCTCTTATCTTAGTGAGTTGAGGCGCTGCAGCCCACACATGTCCCCACCCCCTCTCACTCACTTACAGTGGGACTTTCTCCTCTTGTCCCACTTGTACAAGTTGAAGAGGACTTTAATATTGTGTTAGAAAGATTCCAACGGTGGGCTCTGCAACTGATTTTGTTAGTCAAAAACTAAAACATCAATTACGTAGCAGTTCATCCAGCTTATGATCCCTCCCAGTTCAAAGGTTACTGTAATGTAACCAGAAACTGTTGTTTTCTGATGAGAATTGAAATCCACTGACGAGGCTCACAAACAGACATATACAGGACAGTCCGTGACCCACTGTAACCTGGCTTCACACATCATTATGCCATAAATAAACAAACATATTAAGATTTATTTACAGACACAGGGGCACACACAAATACTCATTTTGCGAAAATTTCAATCCAGACCAATACTCTTAAGGAGTAGCCATTCTAGTGAAAATCAAAAAGTGGCACCGGAGATGGCAGCCATGGTTAAGAGCTCTCTTGTACTTTGTTTATTTTTGTTTGTTTTCTTTGTTTGTCCCGTCACTTGTGATCCCGGTATGATCACATACATGCGAGTGGACTTGCCAGACATCCATGCCACCCAACCTGAAGCCTTTCTGCCCCTTTTATCTGGTACCATTGTTGACGTTTGTGTGTGTCTTGCTGTTGTGTCTTTGTGTACAATGAGAGATCTGACACCGAAACGAGTTCCTTGTGGGTGCAAACATACTTGGCCAATAAACTTGATTCTGATTCTGAAAATGACTACTGTGACCTTAAGACGAATTCTGGTTAAGACCCGTTACGGGAGTACTCTGTAGCAATACTTGTGAAAATATAAATGTGCCTGTAAAGAGACAAAGGGACCCCGACCTTGAGCACAATTCGGTTGAAAAACTATTAGGTTATAATGTTTATATCGGGCACTTTACAGAGTGAATCCGAAACTTTGTTGCACTGTACATTATGTCTTGCAATCACAATAAAGGCCATTCTATTCTATTCTATTCTATTCTATTCTATTCTCACTGTGTAAGATTGATTATATTCTGATCAATACTTTAGAAGGAGTAGCAATTCTTGTGAATTGTGGACAGACAGTACCTTTGTTCTTATCACCTTTTCCTTTGTTGCAACAGCATATCACCAAAGAACCATTGAACTAATGCTGTGGCGAGACGTTTGTTGTCAGTCCATTAGTCCATTAGTAAGTCTACGCGGTTATCTGTTTATTTGTCTAACTTCACCCTGAGCAAACTGGATTTTGGGGCAGAAGCCGATTACATTTTAACGGGTAAAAAATTCCAGTATGCTAATATTCTTTCTATATAACTGTATACACAGTACAGTATGATAACTATACTGAAAAGGAAACCTAGTGGTTCAGTTGGACTATCTTGCATATAGGATTTATATATTTTTATCTTCTTTAATCTGTTTTTTAATTTTTTCATATTTATATTTATATATATTTACCTGAGTGTCTGTAACATAAGCAATTTCCCCCTGGAATTAAGTATTCTGGTTCAGATTTCTGTATATTTATTTAAATATCTAACCAGTGACTTGTCAAAAATTCACAATCCTACTGGGCTGCAGACAGTGCTGAGGGTACTGGAAGTCTGAGTTACTGCTCTGCTGACAAATTTTGCAATGGCATGTTATGTTATACATTAAAAGGGTAGCTAAATTGGATAAGACAAAATGTCATAATTTTTCCACCTCACTGGATTTATTGAACCTTCATTCAGGATCATATTAAATACAATGACATGTATGTATTTTGTCAGTAGGCTATAATCATACTCTGCTAAAGTGAATGTGCAGAAGCCACACAGAGTAAATCTATATGGATATATCACTACATATATAATTACATAATCAAACTTTTTGAAGTGAATGATCTAACCCTTACAGATTAGACAGTGATTATACATCTCTGTGTGGGTTAATTCAACAACTAAAGGCTGCCCCAAAGTATCCACCTTTATTCCCATTTGTTAATTATCTACTCTGCATCCTCCCTATAGGCTTTTAACTGGCCAAGCGGACCAGCTATGAACATCTTCATCTTTAGCTAAATTCAGACCTTATCTTCCAAAACCAACAATCTGACAACCAGGACAGCATTGCATGGTGATCTGCCAGGTGCACAGATGAAAATGTGTTTGCCAAATGACCTCAGTTTGGATGATCCCTTCATAATTCCAAAGTCTTAATCACAAAACCATACACAGACATGTACTCCTAAAAATAAAAAGTTGTAAGATTTTTGACTGGTTTATGCTCCAGAGCCAGAACTACTTGGGATTCATTTCTATCTTGTATTTTAGGAACATTCTTGTCACTGTTTTTTCAAAAGCTAAACTATTGATCCACACTTTGACAAGTTGTAAATCCCTACTAATCCAGACCCGGGGAGGATTCTGATCCTGAGCCTAATGTGAGCAGAAATGTTTGCATTCAGATTTCAGGATTTAAGCTGAAATTTCCCCACATGCACCAATTAACTGACAGCTGGGAAGTTGAATTTGATGTCCTCAAAGGAGGCAACACCAACTGTTTGAGGCTGGTGATGATAATGGAGGCATCAATAAGACATGATAATGTCTGCAAAGAGAAATAATCTTTGTGACTGATTCCATCCTAATGTGACTCTTCCTCCATCGTGATTGATCGGTGTGAGCCCTGCAGCGAGCTGTCGGCACCACTTCCATCAGAATGGTGCACTACCTGATTTGGAAAAACCCATTTTCCCTGGCATGGCTCCTCCTAACCCAAAAATGTTTTTTTGTATGCGCAGGCATGCGTGTATGTGTCTGATTGAGCGGGGAGGGGGGTTCCTCTGGGATCCTAGACTGCCAGACTCATTACAACACCCACCACATACACACACACACGTAGTCAGTCACCCCTCCCACTTCCTCCTCTTCTGCTCTGTAGCGACCCAGAAACTCCATGTGGGTCAGATCATACAGTGAACCCTCCACCCCACCCCAGCTGAGGAAGTGTGCGCGTGCTCATATCAATCACTCCCCAGTCATTTATTTTAACACCCATCCTTTTCTTTCTCCAAGAAAACAACAGCTGCCTCTCTTCTCCACCATCTTTCTTGTTTTGTCTTTGTTTTCCCCTCCACCCCCTCTTCCTGGTCTCTGTTTGCAGCAACCCAACCTGTCTTTCTCTCACACAGAGCCATACTCAAATCTCCCAAGAACAGGCAAATCTGTTCCCACACATTCATCTTCATTGCCAGCATCTCACAGTCTCTCCTAGGACACTCACAAAGCCAGCAGCTGTCTTTGCTGCCATCTTCTGTCCATAAAGGCTATTACTTCATCCTATGGACCCTTAGGGCCTCAATTTTATGCAGCCATGGAAGGACTAGAGAGTTTATTCTTATTTTAACCAAGACCTGCTTCTATGTCTGCATTAATACACTACAGTTCTTTTTTAGTTGCTCCACTTGAGTTTACTACCAGTCCATTTCTAACTGGGATGGTCATTAAAATGTACCTTTGGCTTCTCTCTTGTGTTCTCCCCAGGGGGTCGCCACAGCCGAGTAATCCGCATTGGTAATGTGGCAGAGGATTTTACGCCGGAGCCCCCACCCCTCCATGGTGAGAGGGGCTAAAATCACCAGAAGGAAACGTTAACACATACAAGTTGTTCGCTTCCCACCATTAAACAAGAAAAACTGGAAAAGGGCCCACTACTCAATATCAGTAAAAACTGGATGCTTCTGTACAAACAGGGGAACCATGCAAAGCCAAAGACTTCTATAACTATCTAAAAAATTTTGGACTACGGCGAGCTCCACTACATAAAACTAGCTAAGACACATTTAAGCAGTCGTTTGAGAGCTGTGTGGAGTGAGGAGCAATCTTCAAAGAACAGTCAATTAGTTTCCAGTAAAAATTGATATTTTTGTTGCACTATTAGGAACGAGGACTGTGGCTTGACCTGACCAGTGATTCGTGTACAACATTCTTGATCCAGAAATGACTGAGAAAGGCAGGGGGGGGGAAGTATGGCTCACCAGGGGGGCTGTGGCTCAGGAGGTAGAGCGGATTGTCTTTTAACAGAAAGGTTGGCAGTTCGATCCCTGGGTTCTCCAGTCTACACGCCAAAGGGTTCTTGGGCAAAACACTGAACCACAAATTGCTCCCAGTGCATCCATCAGAGCGTGTGTGATAGTTATAGAGACTCAAGCCCAATCAGCCCTCAACCCATGGGGCATCCAGCCAAGGGCCTGATAAGCTTACGCCACTGGGAGGAGTCTGGTGTCCATGTGTTCAGTTCACAAGAATTGCTACTCCTCCTACAGTATTGGTCAGAATTGAATCAAACCTACACACAATGATCACCTAATGGATCTTCACCCAAATTCTGCCCATAGTTAAAGTCAAGGTCATATTTGTTATTTTACGGGCCGTTCTCCATTTTCACATGAACTGCTACACATGAGAGTATTGGTCTGGATTGTACTCTTCATAAACTGAATGTTTGTATGTGCCCATCTGCCATCTATACATAAACATATCATTAGTTTTTTTTCTTTTTATTTAAATAAAAAATCCCCTCAGCTAGGTTAGAACTGGTTGAAAACTGGGGCTGCTGTCCTGGATATGACAGTTAGCGAGCCTCCTTGACTCCTCAATGAATTTTAATTCTCAGTTTGTGCAACACAGTCAACCAACGACAGGAAAACATATCCTTTCTTTATGTACTTCACACATTATAATAACCGGAAAGCCGCGAGGGATCATGAGCCGGATGAGCTAGTTCTGGTAATCTGACTGAGACTCAGATACTGATCCGTAATGCTGATAACAGGAGGCTGAGAGGTGATGTTTGTGAGTCCAGTCGAGTAAACTCACCATCTTAGCAATCTGGAGTTGCAGCCTTGGATACAGGCTAAAAATATTTCTATAATTTAGTAGATAAAAATTGTAGGAGCTAAGGGAATATCAGCTGCCCAACAGGCTGCCTGCCATTAGAAATTTACTGGATGAAAACAACATAGTTTGTTTTCCCCCCCATTTTTTCCCAAAAAATAAACCGAATTTGCTTTTACTTCTCCTCCAACCATAACATATATTAAAGCCAGAAAGTTCACAGGAACACCGGATACAATACATACACAGCAGGATATTCGTCTGATTTAAACAGCTGTCTGTGGAGATTAAGCATTGCTAAGTTTTCTCAAACTGCAGGGGATCCTACAGAATCGGTGTGGATTGATGCTTCTGATACAACAAAAGCGTATCAGTTGCATAAGGCAAACAAGTGAAGGACATAAAGTTTGTGTGGATCGCCCTTAAGTCTTCACATTGCATTAGACGTGTTTAAAAAAACACTATATTCTGCAGTCACCCATAGCTGCCTTCAGGCTGCATCAGGCTTGGTTTAAGGGATTCATTTTTTGTGTGTCAATTTCATATTCACACGTATAAATACTGTTTCGTCACCCCACGGCCTGATCTCAAAGATGCATTTTTATGACATTTATTCTTGCGATTTGGCAAGCCCTGCATTCTCCAGGTGTTATTTTCCTGTTTTGTTGCATCATTTGTTATTACATGCAAGTAAATGTGAGTTTCTAACCTTGTCTTTTCAAGAGACTCAACTATAAATACTTTAATAAATATTTTTTCAACTTGTTGTCTTGCTTTATTATTTAACTGTATGTAATTAAAAATCTAATAAATCAAATAATAAGAATCATTAAATTGCCAGTTCTATTTGGGTTTATGTTGCTTCTCTTTCCTCTTATGACTCTTATGATTTCTATACTTGCAGTAAATATTTTCAGTAAGTAATGCCACATGCAGGTCTCCATTTTTTCCAGCATCTGTTACAGCTTTTGGTTACATTTTGTTTACTGTAAGGCCCTTCCTTCTTGCATCCGGCATTCTACCGACCTCAAAATTTAATTTCCCAAATGGCCTTCCTCAGTCAGGCTTCAAAAATTAGTGATAGCGTTGTTGTATTTCCATCATTTTACTGAGTTCAATTCAACATGACAGGTACTCCGCGCAGCTGTTGGCCTGTCGGCTCAGAGCACAGCGCGCTGTTTGTTTGGTTGTTTATTTGGTTATTTGTTTTACTGTCTTGCTTGTTGTTTGAGGGATCGTTTGCCTATTTACCTCTTGGGTTAGGTTAGTTCCTTGTTTCCTCAAATGAACTTGTTAATTAGTGGTTCTCTTGATTCATTATAAAATCTCTTCCCCTCCCGGAATGAACGACCATCTTGTAAATGCAAAGTAAAGGCTGACATTACTGCAAATAGAAACCAAAGTAGTTTTACACTAAACTGTTCCCACACACTGTGGCTGTACTAGGATCTCTGACTTTATGTGTCAAAGGTCATGTTTTCAACCAGAAAAAAGAAAAACAACCAGTAAATGAACAAAGAATCTATATGTGAAGGTGTACTATGAAGTCAGCCTGACATGTCCAGGCTTCCTTCACGTTAGTTGCCCCAGGGAAGCCTAAAACTCCAGTTGGTGATGATGGGTCTGAAGTTAGTGGTTATCAGCGTTTTTAAACTCAGGCTTTCTGCTTAGGGTCTACTCACACTACGCATGGTTGCTTTGTAATGTCCCCAAGCACGATTTTCCTCCCGCTCCTGCATGTCAGCTGTCACGCTCACTGTCCCTCCTTTGCACACACAAATGCTCTTGAAAGGCACTCTCGCCGAACGTGACTCATGATTTTATGCATTTTGTGGCTTAACTGGGAAAACGGTGACACGCTGTCCTCTCACAAATTTGTTAACTGCTTAACAATGCAAATTTTCAGAAGCCAGCTGCAGATGGTTTGATTCCAGGGGTGGACAAAAGCCCCTCTCCTCATGGAGGGTTGCGTCAGGAAGAGCATCCGGCGTTAAACCTCTGCCAAATTACCAATGCGGATTAAACCACTGTGGCGACCCCTTGATGGAGACTACAAGGGAGCAGCCAAAGGTACATTTAGAACACAGTGGTGGAGGGCCCCCTGTTAATTTTTGCCTTTTGCCCCAACAGTCAGTCCAACTGACCACTCATAGTGATCAGACCAGTCAAATGAACTGTCAAACGTGTTCAGACACAGATAGCCTAGCGTGAGTACACCCCTAGTGTCTGTGCGTGTTCACACAAGAAGCTGCTGTCTGACGCATCATTTCAGCAGCCTACTCCAGTCAGGAGTAGTTCAGACTATTTAAAAAATGTTATACTGTCCCATAGCCTAACGATGGAGATGCTGAACATCCCACAAACAGACAGATCCGTTTTGCAATCTGGGTTCCAGCAGTGTAAAACAGACTTGGTAGCTTTAGGATCAAGCATAAAAAAAAAACATTCATTTCCTGCATTACCAGCTAAATGGATGGAAATTCCTGTGACTCTAAGGGAAATTTTGTGCTGCTGTAATTTTACAGCAGCCTTCACTCTTTGCTGTTAGAACGATATGGATCAACAGGTATGTCATTCAGAGCAGAATCAGCGAAAAAGTGATGATTTCAGCTGATTTTAAATTGAAACTCTGAACATAAGTCTGAACACAGGTTCAGCCAAAGTTACTATGGTGAAATTACCAGGTAAAAACAGAGCCAGAGGATTGACATACCTTGATAACTCATTAATCTCTTTTCATAGAACACCCCTGTTGACACTGCTAAACAAGATGACGCAGAAACAAAGAGAAAAGAGCATGGATAAATGATGCAAAGTGAAGAGATGCGGAGGAAAAGACATCTGAGGAGAAGTGACTGAATGAGGTGGGGCTGAGGTTCAGAGGTAGGATGTGAAATGAAGAGAAAAACTACAAGAGGCGCAGGGTAAAGTGAAGTGAAATTAATTCAAGAGAAGAAAAGTAAAATCAAGGAGAATGTGTAAGTGACTTCAAATAAAGAGGAGAGCGTAGAAGGGAAGTCAAAAAAGAAAAGAATAGGTATGGGGAAAATGGTGATTAAGGACAGCAGGGAACTAATAGCAGGTGAAGGCAAGTTGAGAGGTGGGATCAGAAAAGAAGGGCTATAAGTAAGTAATGTCAAAAGAAGCAAAATTACTGAAGAGATGAGGTGAGAAATGGTGAGAAAGTCAAGGCAAAAAAGGTAGAAAAAGAAGTGAAGTCAAAAGAGAACTGTTATAATGTTTCAAATGATAAATGGGTTGGTACTCAAAGGCACTTTTCCACTCTTACTGAGCATTTAAAGCACTTCTGCACTACCACAAACACACATTTACACAGCACTTTATTCTATGGCTTTAAGCCCTTGTTACACTTGCACACTGATGGATGCGTCTGGGGCAATTTAAGCTTCAGTGTCTTATCCAAAGTCACTCTGATATGTGGAATGGGGGGGCTGGGAAATCAAACCTCGAGCCTTCCAGCCTTCCCTTTAGAAGAGGAACTGCGCTACAGCCACCCCGACACAGAAGGTGTACCTGCTGTTTTGCATATCACAAGGAGGTCCTAAGGGTGCGTGGCTGCCCAAAGTCACACCTGCCTGTCCATTTTAGTCAAGTTTGGCATCCAGAGGTAGGTGCATTACAAGACCTGATGGGTAACAGTGAGTTTGCATGTGGACATGCTGGGTGTCCACATGCAAACAGAGCAGAGAAACGCATGGACTATCAAAGCTGATAAATTTCACAATATTAAAACAAGCCAACAAAAGAACATAGACACACAGTCTACTGTTAGAGCAATCTTAGTGGAAAAACACAGAGCCCACCTAGCTGTCTTTAGAACACACATTAGAATAGAACGAACGATAGCATTGCTGGAAAATGTAAAGGGAATTGTGAGGGAGATTTCCCTAAATAGATGCAAAATAGATAATATATTAAGTCATGTCTATAAATTCAATTCATTTCAGTCTTATTTATGTAGCACCAATTCACAGCAAAAGTCTCCTCAAGGTACTTTGTACTGCAAGGTAAAGACCGTTCAGTATTAGAGAGAAAACCCCAACAATCAGACCACCTCCTATGAGCAGCACTTGGCGACTGTGGGAAGGAAGAACTCTCTTTTAACAGGAAGAGACCTCCAGCAGAACCAGGCTCTGGGAGGGGCAGCCATCTACCTTGTATTGGAGGGTGAGGTGACAGACACAAGAAACAGGAGAGGACTAAAAAGAGATGAGTGGAGGAGAAATGCTCAGTGCATCATGGGAAGCCCCCCAGCAGCCTAAGCCTGTTATGGCATAACTAAGGAATGGTTCAGGGTCACCTGAGCCATCCCTGACTATAAGCTTCACGAAAAAGGAAAGTTTGAAGCCTGATCTTAAATGTAGAGAGGGTGTCTGTCTCCTGAAGACAAACTGGCAGCTGGTTCCACAGGAGAGGGGCCCGATAGCTGAAGGCTCTGCCTCCCATTCTACTTTTAAACACTTTAGGAACCACAAGTAGATCTGCACTCTGAGAGAGAAGTGCTCTATTAATATGATACTATGAGGTCTTCAAGGTAGGATGATACCTGATTATTCAAGACTTTGTGGGGAGATGGATTTTAAATTCAATTATTTATTTAACAGGGAGGCAATGAAGAGAGGTCAGTATAGGGGAAATGTGAGCTTTCATTTTAGTCCCTGTCAGTACTCTCACTGCAGCATTTTAGATCAACTGAAGGCTTTTTTATGGAGCTTTTAGAACAGCCTGAAATTAATACACACATTAACTGCTCAGTTGCGAGCATTACAATACAGTCAAGATGCACGGCAAAATGCATACATACCATGTATTTATTTTAAATATTTTTCCAATATGCTAAATAGACTGGTATTTATATATCTTTTTTGTACTCTAACTGAGCGCTCAAAGTGCTTTTTACTTACAAGCCTCAATCACCCAGCAGTTTATTCCATGCCTTGAGCACATTTAACTATCACACACACTGATGGATGCACTGGGAGTCATTTGGGGTTCAGTGCCTTGCCCAAGGACACTTCTGCACGCAGGCTGGAGCCACCAATCCTCCTTTTGAAAGACGACCCGCTCGACCTCCCGAGCCACAGCCACTCCAATACGGTTCGTGTGTTGGCGTGGGCATCGTTAATCTTTGCAGTTTCAGTGCTGGTTAAAGAAAAAGTGGCGCAGAAGAGCAGGAAGTGGAGAAGGTAATGACCTTTGGCACAATGTCTGCATTTGCTCAGCGCATTTGCTGCTGGCCAAGTGCAGGAACCTTTCACATGCACGTGTTTTAGCACTGCCAGTCAAATGTAAGTAAAAAGAATACTGTAAAAATCTCTTTTTGATAAGAATGAAATTTGAAGATGTCACCTTTGGCTTTACAGTGTTTTGACATCAGTTTTTTTTTACTATTTTCTGATGTTAGGTAACTAATACAGAAACAACCCAAGGAGATGATAATAATGATTGAATAGTGATTTTTCACCTCAATCAATGAATTTATTGACTATTTAGATAATGGTTAAAAAAAACAGGCAAAATAAATAAACAAATATTCAGGTGCTTTCTTTAGGGACCTCTGGATATATTAATACATAACTTCACACGGCCTGGTGTGTTAAATATCTGCATAGAGGCCGGGAGCACAGAGACAGCCTGCTGGATTTAACTTCTAAGAGGCAGCCACAGTCATATGGTGAAGAACAACTTGGGCGGTGAAATATGAAGGCAGGCAGCCAGAGAAGGGCGACACATAAAAGAGAAAAGAAGCAGAGGAAGAGAAGGAAAAGGAAGTAAAAGGGAGCGAAAAAGAATCCGCTGATAAGCAGCAGAGAAAAACAGGAAGAGGAAGATGTAAACGGACTCGTGTGGGAAAAAACTGAAAGCAAGTAAAGAAGAGGGAGGGGGGCGGGAAAAAAGGGGAGTATGAGATAGAAAGAGAAGACTGAAAGACAGGAGAACGTGGCAACCTCCCAAACTAGGCTATCTGACACCGCACAGCAGCCGTCCATCAGGCCAGCTGAATGCTATTTCCAGCACGAGATGACCCATCAGCTGTACCATGGGGGTGTGGGTAAGAGCTAGACATAGAGACAAGAGAAAGTGTGTGTATGTGTGTGTGTGTATGAGAGAGAGGGGCTTTATTTATTCATTGAATCTTTATTTAAGAAGGCAGATCCCCAAAGGGAGAAGTTATTTACACAAGCAAGCAGAAAGAGAGGCAGACAGGCAAAAGGAAATTCACCCCCGAAGAGGCAGTGGAGGGAAGATAACCTGTCCCAGAACAATCTTGACTATACCGTCCATCCTTCTCTCAGTTACTCTATCAGTCTCACCATCTCGCACCGCTTCATTGACCGTGCCAGGTCATCCCCTTTTTACAAGACCTGTAACAGAAAATAAAGCCCCCACAGCCTCCAGCACTGTGGGCAGACATCACACACAAAACAAGCTCACCCAGAGCATTTTCAGTCCTGGGTGTGGCTATATGGCATGTTAGACCGGAAGCAATTTAAAGACCAAAATGATGTTGACTCTACAGGCAGCGCGGCGAGCCCGAAGTGGTGGATGATAAGCATGAGAGAGTTCAGGGGTTAAAAACACTGTTTTATGTATATTAAATCTACTCCACGTGGCATTTCACATGACAGAAATTACAAACCCCAATTCCACAGAAATTGAAATATTTTTTCAAAATGCAACAAAAACAAATATCTGTGGTATGTTCATTCACATGAACCTTTATTCAACTAACAAAAAGTACAAAGAAATGATCTTCAGTAGCTCTACTGATCAACTTGGCTGTATTTTGTAAATGTGCACAAATTTTAAATTTGACGGCAGCAACACGCTCAATAAGAGTTGGGAGAGCGTCACAACAAGATTGAAAAATGCACAGAATATCCAAGTAACACTGGTTTGGAAGACTTCACATAAAGCAGGCTCATTGGGAGCAGGTGAGGTATCAGGAGTCAGTATAAAAAGTAGCATCCATCAAGGGCTCAGTCTTTGTAAGAAAGGATGATTTGTGGTTTTACCTGTTTGTGCACAAATTCGAGAGACAATTATAAGTCAGTTCAAAACGGATGTTTCTCAGTGCAGGACTGCAGAGTATTTTTGCACTTTCACCATCTACAGTGCATAATATTGTGAAAAATTCATAGAATTCTGAGATATCTCAGTGTGTGAAGGGCCAGGCTGAAAACCACTGATGAAGGAGCACGATCGCCAAGCCCTCAGGCGATAGTGGCTGAGAAACTGTTATGTTACTGTGAGAAATATAGCCACCTAGGCTCAGGAGTACTTCAGAAAACCATAGTCACCTAACACAGTCCATTGCCGCATCCAAAAATGCAACATGAAACTGTATTAAGCAAGGAGGAAGCCATACATCAACTTGACGCAGAAACGCTGCTGAGTTTTCTCAGATGGAACGAAATTCATCATCTGTGATGGTACAGGGGTGCATCAGTGCTCATGACATGGCTGTGTTACATGTTTGTGAAGGTGTCATTGACTCTGAGGCTTATATTAGGATTTTAGACAGACATCGCCATCAAGGCAATGCGTCTTCTTCAGAACGTCCATCCCTATTTCCAAATCAGCTACGACAGCGTGGCTGAACAGGCACAGAGCATGCGTGCTGTACTGGCCTGCTGCACATTCAGCTCTACTGAAAATGTATGCTGTATCATGAAGAGGAGAATCAGACCATCATGATCAGAGTGGTGAGCAGATGAAGTGTTAAATCGAGCAAGAAGGGACAAGATTTCTAATTGAAAAACGGCAACAATTAGCATCCTGGATTTTCTTTCTACTTTTGTCAGCTGAATAAAGATTCATGTGAGTTAAAATGTCACAGATTTTTGAGTTTGCTGCATTTTGGAGTAAATACATGCATAACATCAACTAATTGTTCACTTACTCCACTAGAGTAACTACTGTATGTGCAGCCCACCATATCCATGGCAACTGATGCGTTTTATAAGACAGCTTTAGTTTCTTTAAGGTTTAAACCAATGCTTTAAGTCGCTTGCCAGCAGGTAATCAGTAATAAGGTAACACAAGTGAGCCCATGATGAAATGCTGAAAGTATTGCAATGTGCAGCATTCCAAGCTGCGCGCCTGTGTTCACGCTGTATTAAGTTACTGCTAATGCAAACCAAATACTTCCTACTGCTGCAGCTGGCTGCACACCTCCAGCTTCTCAGCTAGGTATCCCCCTTTCACTTTCACCCGACTGTGTGCAGAAAAACTTTAGATCACAGCGGCTCACAGAATGATGGAGAAAGGCCAGTCACCTGACTGCTTTATCATAGCCAAGAACTGAACTGAAATATCAAATCCTATTTGCTTTTTTTCCACCAGAAACCGCAGGTGTCATTAAAATAACCCGGAGCACATTCTTCATTGCAGTTAAGATTGCCACTTGGGAGAATATGTGCACGCACAAACAGCTGCAAACACACAAAAAGAAGTAGCTGCTTTTATTATTTTACGTCCTTGTCAGCTTGGATTCCTCTTGTAGAGGACACACGCCTAGCTGGTACCTTTGTAACACAGAGCCTTGCACTTAGATGACGAAATAAAAGCAGAACATCGACGTAACACTCCAAAAGCTTGGGGACATCTCATTGGAGTACTGCAACTAATTTTCATTATCAGTTAATGCCTTTAGGAAATCACTGACAATTTTTTGACATTTTAGTTCCATATTTTTAATAAATGTAACAAAAATGCAGTACTGTTGAAATGGAAATGCAATGGTCCACTGCAAAGCAGAAAGATTTTGATTTACACCCAGTTAGTAATGTTGATAGGCTCATTTATACATAACAGGCTGTGTGACCTTCATTACAAGGTCCAAATATGTTTTAGATTTTATTTTGGTCAAAAATGGCTCTTTTGAAAGTAAAAGTGGCTGAGATCTGACATTTTTCAGTTGCAGGTGTCACGGTCTGTGGGTTTTGTGGTGGTGGGACTGAGTTTTGTTAGTTCCCAAGATGTTTCCTTTTCCTTCCTGCTCATCAGGTACCCAGGTTCTTGTTTCTTGTAGTTTTGGTTTTGGTTCTTTTATTCCAGCTTGCCTTGTATTTTCTGTACATTATCTTTGAGTCCTTCATGCTCTCATGCCTCAGTTCTAACCTATGTACAGTTTGCTATGAGTTCTCCGTGTTATCCTCTTGTGTTCTTGTTCATCTGCCATCATTCCCTGTCAGTATTGCTCCTCTCTTCCTGTTTTACGTGGGTGATTGTTTGTGTCTTATGCATTTCATCTATTTTTGCATCCTGCCCCTGATTGTTGTCACCTGTGCTCCTCTCCTACCTGTTGCCACTTTACTTGTTAGCCCATGTCTATTCATGCCTCTGCCTTTCCTCAGCTCTTGGTCAAGTTAGGTCTTGTCTCTTGCTCCATGTTTGGTGTTAATGTTGTATTTCATAAAGGTTGTTTATTTTAATGGACCTTATAACAGCTTATTAGAGCTCGCCTGGTGTTTAACCTGTCTGCCACGGAGTCCCACATACTGGCTGCTCACACCACATCTCGGAGCTCTGACAGCAAGATGATGATGACCTGTACAAGCATGAGGAGAACACACCAGCCTCACACAGAATGACCCTACCCGTGTTTGAGTGCTGTGTGGGGCAATGGTGCTACCCACCAGTCCACCATGCTGCCAAATTATTGCTTATTTGTGTTTGCATACAAGCCCTGACTTGGTTTAGGGAACACGCATTATAAATAAAGAGTGTTGCACTGCACATGAAGATGTTAAATACTCTCTGTACTTTTTTTAAGTGTGGTGGAATTCTGAAAGGGTGCTTACAGATGAAGGTCAGCTTACCCAACCTGTCAGAAATGTTTTCAGTGGGTCTGGTGGGGGGGGGGGCACAGCTAAGTGTGAGAAAAATAACCCTGATGATGTCACAGAGATTATTTTAGCTTGAATCTGGAGATTCATTTTCAAACAGAAAGCCCGCCTTGACACTGAGCAGGCAGAAGGCTCAAAGTAACTGACTGTTAAACTCTTTATCTTTATCTGATTGGGCAATTATGGAGCTCATTTCATTCTAGGAACTACATATCATCATGTCTCAACTACTCTACTGTCTTGATTTAAACAATTCTTTCTTCCACCATCTGTCACGAGATCACTCACACCGCCAACATGCACCAAGTTCAGCACACATCTGAAGTGTGGCTCAAGGCTTCCAGTTAGTGGTGATCTCTCAAACACGTGAAATAAGCAGACGCGATCCTCACGCTCTGCTTTTTCAGACCCTGAAATTTACAGTGCAGAAGAGCAACGCAGCACAGATACAGTTCAGCTTCATGTTTTAAATGACTGGAGGAACGACGTCACTCTCTGGGGCATGCAACAGGACAAGGTCACAGACATCAGCTCTATTTACATCTGACAGTGGCCTGCAAGAGGCCTCAACATCCTCTATGGGGAGCAGGCAGACTTGTTATGGAGTCAGGACATAGCTCCAAAAAATACATTTAAAAATAATATCTAGGAAGGGTAAAAAAAATAAAATTAAAATAAAAAGTGGAATCACACAGACCAAAATCAAATGTATAACTAACATCTGGAATCATGGTGATGTGCTGCTCCCCCAGATGGATGCTTTAATAAAGAATGAAGGGAAAAGTGGTGAAAAAGTAAATGAGTTATCATCCTGCTGATGCATTTGGAAAAGCTTGGAGTTACCTCTGAGGTGCAGATCCTGATCGGTTCTAGCCAATTACGCACAAGCATACGGCTGCTCTCTGTCTCTCTTTCACACACACACACACACACACACACTGCAGAAGTTTTGCTCTCCTACCAGATCGACTCTTGATAATTTCCCCGAACTCGTCCTCCACCGGCTCGTCGCAGTAGTCCTCGGGGCGCACACCCTCCGCCATCGATTTGGCACCGGGTATAAAAAGTTAATTGCTGCCGGCAGGTTAACCAAACGGACGGGCTAAATTCCACCAGGGGGCGGCGCGAAATAACTCAATTTGAGCGCAAACCGTCACGGGCAGAGCGCACGACGCGGACTCATCCAGCGCGGAGCTGCGGGGATGAAGGCGAGAGGAAGAGGAGCACCGATCGGGCTGTCACACGGAGACAGAAGGAGAGGAGCAGGTGTGCAGAGGGGGTGGGTGGGTGGAAAAGCATTCCCACCTCTAAATAGTAGCGTGTCAGAGGGATGGCTCATCCTGGGCCCCTGTCCCGCTCGGCGGACGCCATGCGTAAAACCGGACACCCAGCGGACGTTTATTTCTGCGCTGGGTGATGATGTAGTAGTAAAACATCAGCGTGAGTCACCCATGGAGTCATCTTTGACCTACAGGTGGGTGGTGGTCCAGATCTCACGCTGTGAGAAATATAAATAAACGTAATTAAAGCGTCAACATTCCCCTCATAACCACAACCTGGAGAACCAGGGTGCGCACCAGGGGTGATTCTAGGATCAGGTCCTGAAGGGGGCTCAGGCCCCCAATCAGAATGTTATGCGTAATATATTATTAACACAATCATAGTTTATTAAATATTAACAACTGTAAAATGTATTCAGTTCTTTCCCCCTCTTCAGTGAGGCACACATTGCAGCGTGACTTTCAAAAACAGCCTGTCAGGGTTTGAGGAAGGAGACGCCAAGGCAGACGTGGTGAAGAAAACTAAAAGCGAGCTTTATTTCAAGCTGCTAAGAAGTCCATGCAATAAACAGAATCCAAAAGGTGCAATTAAACTATAACTTGGAGCGGGAAGGTAACGAGACTTGACATGGAGCACTACACGAGACAAGAGCGGTTTAAAAAATTAAACAGGAAACAAGAAGCATAACTGAGAAGATACACACAAGACAGGACTTGACAAAAGAAAAGAACACAGCAAGATACATCTAAAGAACTAAATAACTAAACACAGGAAAGACAAATGAATTAGTCAAATGCTGTGTTGTAGTCTAAAAGATTAATTTGAATGTATAATCACATATTTCAGTATAATGCACCCCTTTTATAGTGGACCCTTTATGAAACCTGAGGCAAAGACTCAATCATGCTGGGCAGAATTTTCCAGAGTAAAGTCAATTTGTAGCAAAGCAGATTATAAGCTGTGTGTACAGCATTGTTTCAGTCTCTGAACTGCATGGGGGGGTTGGCCACCAAATCAAGCCATTAAAGCACCATTCAGTACAGATATTGGCCAGTTGGGTTTCCTCTCCATACACCGGTGCAAGAGGCAAACTGATAAGAGATTTGCATTTACATTAAAGATTTGTGCAGACTCATCACAGGGCATCAGGTGGCCTACCCCTGAGTGAATAATAGATATGTAGTCTGGTGCTTTACTATAGTGGCAGCCATTCTGTTCAAGCCATGTTTAAAATGATATGATTCCTGTAAATGTTATATGAAGTCCATCACAACAGTGAATTCAATACAGCATGATAGAGCTCAAAGCTGGTTTCTCAATGTACCCTAAATTGTTTAATACATCTACCGAAGTGGAAGGATGTCATACAATGTCTGTTTAATACCAAAGTCCCTTTAAATGCTAAACTATGTGTGCTTGGAATATACTCAAAGAACTTTCTACAAACACAGAAACAGTATGCAGTTTTGGACTTTGGACTTCTACAAGCCAGGAGAGCTATTGCACTATGCTGGAAGAGTATGGACGCTCCTACAATGAAGATGTGGATGAAGGAACTTTCTGAATGTATTGGACTGGAAAGATTAACATACATTGCCAAGGGCAAACAAAAAGACTTTGATAAACTCTGGGAACCATATATAAATATTATGACGAATGAAAGTGCTAGATTTTTCTGAAATGATTTGAAGAACACTGTAAAATGTAGCCCCCATTTTCTTTCTCCCCCCCCTTTCCCCACCATTTTATTTCTT
>VUQH01047634.1:17229-29538 GCA_015106775.1 Etroplus canarensis
CTTGGGGCTGTGCTTTGAATTTCCCTCCTTCAGTGATACAGAGAGGCGGCTTAGCGAGGGGCTCGTTTGGTGCGTTTGGCTATATACCAAATCATTAGCAACACTGTGCTAATTGTGGCTAGTTAGCCAGGGCACTAGCCTCGGCCCTTGGGAATAAACGTTTGTCTTTTTCACAAGTTATAAACATTAACGTTTGAAAGCTGAAAACAGGGATTGGCGCAACACGTGTTTGTTTTGACACCCAATTCAACCAAACGGATTAACTTACAAAGATGGATCAACAAACGGGGAGTTCTGCCTCAGCTGCTGGTCCCAAGAAGGATAAGAAATCAAAGAAGAACTACGAGGATGGAGATGGGAAAAAGAAATTTGTGAGTATCCCACTGGTTCAACTTGCTATACCTTGATCATCTAACAGTCGGTGGGGGTGGGCACCAAAGTGTTGCACTAAACCACTGATTTTCTTCCTCTCAAGTTTTAAGTAAAGCAACAAAACGTTGAGCTGCCACCGTACTTGTAATTTCTTTCACCCCCAGGAGCTAGCTGTTACCAGCGGACACTTCAGCTTGAAATGTTGCCCTGTAGGATTCACGACTCAGGTCAAAGTACTAGAAAGTCAGTGTATGAGGAAGTACTTGTCTCTCTGCCTTTGCAGACATGAATTCTCCAAATAAGCTTATGCCGTGCAGTCCTGACTAACTGCACCAGCTCAACGAACAACCCTGCTATTTGCACAGGCATATACACTAATTAATAATTATTCTGTTCTTTTCAACAGAGAGGATTGCATGTATTCTAATTGCTATGTAAAACAAAATAATTTAGATAGAATTGCTTTAAATGAAGGAACTCACTTTCTGTGGTAAGGTGTGGCATAATCAAAATTACATTAGGTGGTTTTTGCTTGGCTGTGTCAGCACTGATGATTCAGTGTGGTGCCTGTCTACCAAAGAGTCACCAGTTGGGATGTCTGTCATCAACAAACAGTTGTGTAACCTAACCCCACGATCATGTCTGGCAACAGGTGTCGCTTGGTAACCACAGAGAATGCACAGACCAACTAAACAGTTACTTTCAGAGAGTTTTCAGACTCTTTAGTTGTAAATATTAGAACCCCCTCATTAAATACTTAGTGTTTTAGATCCTGCTGACAGGATTGGAAAAATGTTTCATATAGCAGAACAGTCATACATGCCATTTTTTAAAAACATATTTTTATCTAAGTAGTATCACTTGGACGCAAGTTCACAAACACCAAGCAGTTGGACTTTGTTTGAGGCCCTGTTTCTGTGACAAAGACTTTACAGTTTATATTACTATACAAAGTTGCACTCCTAAACAGTGGTGTGGTGATGAGCTGTATATGTAAATGTTTGGTTTTGGGCTTATGTAGCTTTTGAAGAATCTTTTTGGTTTCAAAGACTAAACTAAGAAGTTAATTAATTCAAAGAAATTTGTGTCAGTTAAAACCTAATGTTAAAATACAGGATTACGCAGGCTAGGCTGGCATAAGTAAACATGAGTCATTGGTAGAAAAAATTGTGCAATCACTTGAGATAATCATGCATAACTGAGTCTATTTTTGACTATGAGTTTACCTGAAAGTGTGAGTTTGCCTCTGTGTGTCTAGAATAAGTACTGCCTTTGACTTCAGTTCACTTCTATTTCTAAAATGGGAACCAATTTTTTCACAGAATTTCATTACATGACAGTGGGTGGTCAGACTTGTATTTGGTGTTCCTGATCTACAGTGTGACATCAGCATTCTCAACTATCTCATCTTTGGCACTGACTTATCTTTTACTTCATTTTCCTGTTTTGCCTCTTCTTAAGCATACCAGTGATGCATGATGGATTATGTAAGACTGACTGACCAGGAATGAGAATTGGCAACTGGTTTCCTGAATCGCAGGCCTCCAAGCCTATCAGTTCTTTTTATGAATGCTGGCTTGTTTTACTGGCAGTTGCACATCACAAAACAATAACATCAAATTCATGGCGGTAGAGCTTTTGCACAGATGGGTCACACGTAAGCTATTTTCTATTGTTTGTACGCTGTTGCATGGACAGTGAAAACCTTGCCTTAATAGAAGTAAAATCTTATAAATATTCTGTTCATTTCAGTTTTATTTATATTGCTCCAATTCACAACATCAGTTGTTTCAAGGTGCTTTAATATTGTAACATAAAAGACCCTACAATATGAGAGAAAACCCCAACAATCTGACAATCCCCCATCAGCAAGCACTTGATAATGTGGGAAGGAAGAACTCCCTTTTAACAGGAAGAGAACTCCTGCAGAACCAGGCTCAGGCCATCTACTGTGACTGGTTGGGGGTCAGGGGAAAGAGAAAGGAGAGCAAAGAGAGTCGAGGATAAACTTCAGACTATGGGAGAGGGAAGACAAACTTTAATGACATGCAGTAGTGGCATGTAAATGCATGGGAAATGAAAAGAGGAGTGGAGAAGAAATGCACAGTACGTAATATCCATTCTTTTTATGATGTGTGCATCGTTTCCTTATAGGTTGTTTATTTGGTATGCTCATCAATACTATTCTGTTAGTGAATTTTTTTAATGTGTCTTCTGGGACTCAATCCAACAATTTAGTCATAATCTCTTCTTCTAGACAGTGTCATAGTTTTTGGAGTCTAATGGCCTCTTTATGGTCACTGTTGTCACCCTTGCAAATGATGGCAAGTGTCAAAAGTGAGATCACTAGTAACTGATCCATGTTACACTTTGGTGTCACTGCTTCTTGTGCACCTTTTGATCTTTGCTACCTAGTGCGGCCAGAGCAGGAAGGTTGGAGACATGAGTGTACGAATGGGTCAGTCTACCACCATTTCAATGACATATCAGTGCAGATGCTCAGATTTCCAAACTATAGTTAGATCAATATTGTGTCTATAAATAGGGCTTGAGATAAGATGAATGTTTTTTTTTATGCTATATGTTGTTGGAATAGCTTTAAATAGGTCTGACATTTAAACAAACACTGTGCCTGTTTAAATTGGCTGGAATTGTGCCAGTTGGTCGTTCTTTTCCTTTATTTGTCTTTATAGAGCACTCATAAAAATTGCGGGATTCAAATGTTTCTTAACCTGAAATGCCAACCTCTGTAATGTTTACTATAGCTCTGCCCACAAATGCATACTGTAGTGGTGTAATGCTCCCCTGCTGTGTAAGTGCACCTGTAAGCCGGAACATGTGCGTGTGTATGAGTTCACACACAGGCTGTCTTTATTCATATGTATCCTACAGTTAGTTTAACAGTAATGATGAGCATTATTCACCATACTTGGAGTGAACATAGGCAAGGTATAGCTGTATAGCAAGTTTTAGCTGTGCTCCCTAAAGAGCTATCAGTGTTCTTCAGGCCCAGAGGGACGGAAAGGATGAGCATCCTTGCTGTTGACATAAACATGCTTACTCAACCCAGCAGGCAGGCATGATGTGGATTAGCTAGGGATCACTGCCTTGGACAGCAGTTTGGAATACAAGGTGAATTCTACATCACAGTCTGGCTTTGGCTCTATCTGTTGAGTTTGGCAGTAACTTGCATGTTTTTCTGGGGCTCCTGAGCTATCTTTTTACTTCTTTCAGAAATCGGATGTTAACTCATTAATGTCACTTCATCTTGTCAGTTTGATATCACCACAGTTTGAATTTTAAGCCTGAATTATAGAGATTTGAAACTGTGAGTTAATGTCTGGCACTCTAATTGAAAGAACTATTTCCTGTTGTGATTCTGATCATTGACACAATGCATGCAGGTTTTTTTAAATAATGTCTGACATGACAACAGAGACGTAGATCTTGACATTTTTCCTCAAAGTGGAGAAAGAGCAACCTGTTGAATTTGATGCTACACTAGCAGAATATATATTTAGCTCTTGCTGAATATTTGGAGTTGGAAAATATGTTGACTTGCTCATGCATGCACTCTCAACCTGGCAGTTGGGTTTTTGTTAACATATGATGATGCATGTAATTTTCCTGCATTTTCTCTTTTGTTTTTATATGTCAATGGTTAATTAATATTTGACATGTGAGAAGAAATGCATAGAAATAATGACCTATATATCCTCATGCTGATTGTTCCACCCCTTTAATTATATTCACACACTTGTGTTGCCCATTTTGAGGACAGCCACAACACAATCAACCACGAACAGAGTCAGCAAGAGCAACCGAAAAAATGTGAAATAATGAGGTAGTTGTTCTCCTCTGTCTGACTTGTTTAAATGTGGTTTTGTCTTGGTACCCAACTTGTCACCTTGGGGTGTGGGTTTGAAGGGTTGACTGCAGGTTAATATGCTGTATTTTATCATTTAAAGTCTGATTAATAGCAAAGATAAGTGGCTCTTCCTTCAAGCATAAAACCTTGTGCCAGCATGTGCTTTTGTGCAACAGTGCACCAACATCCTGGGGGAACCACCTCTGCAAATGTTTAATTTACCATAACGGCACAAATTAAGCCAGTCAGGTCCCAACTCTTTAGTCACACTTAGATTCTGACTCAGCGTCAAGTGCAGCAGATAAGAATTTGCTTTGGTGCACAATGCTTCCATTTTGCTTCTTTAGACATGTCTGGTCTATTCCCCAAACATACTTTTCATTAATATGCCTGCATCAGAACATGACTGCTTCAGGTCTGAATGAACATCCTGGTCATTTTAATGTAAAAGTCATGACAGTAATCTTAATAAGTTCACTGTAGAAACATTTACACATCCCATTCAGCACAACACAAATGTGAACTGCATGCAGCCAATAAACAGGTGAGCGTGCACAGAATTACAAATGTTAATGTCTTTTTGTAAGTCCCTCAGCTCACTTAAAGCTTTGTTGTTCTGGAGATTGACCTTAACAGTATAATGAGGAAACAAACAGTATGCTGGAACACACCATGTTCATTCAACATGTAGAATGAAAATTTTTACCTCATGCGTTATACTGCCCTTGATGTACTGTCATGTCTTATGCTTATTGCAAATATCGCTACATGGCTCTCTTCGTCACTGTACTCAATATATCTGAATGAAGCCCTCATTTTATTGGATTCATGAAACCAGGAATGCTGTTCATCCCATGGCTGAAAAGGGCTATAAGCACACACAGACACAAAGTTTCCTGTTCTGTACATCTCAAGGGAAGAAGAGCATACTGTGAGCTGAAGAATAGGATGACTGAGTGCCAGCGTGAAACTGGAGTGGCTAATGGACTGCTAGTGGCAGGGGCCTCTTGGCTCAGTGTGAACGGCAGTATTTTACAGTTCAAGGCTGAACAAGGAAAGCAAGTGAGCCATCAGTGAGCAGAGACTGGGGAACTCAGAAAGAGAGAGAAAATGAGAAGAAGTAAAGGGAAGAGTGTGAGAGAAAGAGGGGGGAAAAAGCCAGAAAGGTGAAATGCAGATAAGGAGATTAAGGAAGGCAGAAAATGTGCATTGGGTGTGCAGTCAGCGATAATAACAAGTTAAAGGTGGTGTGGAGCTTAAATGACAGAATTGATTTGAAAAACAAAGTTGCAAGGAAATAGGGTGCTGAATTGCTTGGAGCAGAAAATTTCTGCAGGGACAGTAGTTGAAACTTCCAAGCATGTTGCACCTGTGATTACACCCTAAATTGGCAATATCAAGTGTCGTTTGTAAGTGTAACTGATGAAATACAGGCAGAGTTGCAAGATGAGTGAGAGTTTTAACATAAGGATTAGTAATTCTATATATTTAATCTTAAAAAGTTACAAAATTAAAAGTGTGGTAGTTTTACATTGATGCATCTTAGTGGGGCATGGTATTGGCACAGATAAAATTGTAAATGGAGTCCAGAACTTAAGTGTGTTGACTGTTATTGTTTAAACAGATACTTTATATAAAGCACAATAAAAATTAAATTAAAGCACATTTTCTGGTGCTTGGGTATATGAAAACCCTATTTATTTTTGTGCATACAACTGAGCAACAGCAATAAAAATGCACCACTCGCAAAAGCTCATGAAGACGTAAAAGACGTCCACTTTAATGATTAATTTGACAGTTAAAAACTGAAAATCAGCCCAGTAATTCTTATACACTGTTTTTATTGACAAGACATCAGCCTGATTGTAGATGGCTTGTTAACTAGTTTTTAGCCACCCAGAACAAAGTGAAGTTAAAGCCTCACATAATACACTAAAAAGAGCCAGCGTCTGCTTACCAACATATATCTACTGCATACTCATAAAGTATACATCTTATATAAACAAATAATAAAAAAAGGCAACTGAAAAGCTTATTTGTGGGACCTAAGCATCATCCATTCATCATTTGTCCACGAGATAGACAAACTGTCTGTCTAGACTCCAGTAGTTACAAGAAATACTTGTTGGAATGATCCTAAAGGGGTGAGCATATTTATTAATGTTCATTGTAAGACTCTGTTTGCTCTGCATAGATCAGAAAGCCACTTTTTTCTCTGAAGCCTCTTCTGACTGGATATGAGCTCTGAGTTGTGTAATAAAGATGCCAGTGATGAATTAACTGGAAAAGGCAAACAGTGGAATGCAAAGCAAATTCACCACTGAAAAACAGTTATTTAGGATGTAATCTCACCTTTACCTGAGTGGTTGTTTTTGATTGTGTTTTGTTTTTGTTTGTTTTTTAATCTCAGACTTTCCCAATCGTCTTTGTGAGCCTGTGCCTTCTGATTACAGGTCACCCATGAATAAGAGATTTTTAATCTCAACGAGACTTATAACTGAATAAATAAATGGTATTATTACAGCACATCGAAAGACACTGCAAAATAGACAGGTTAAATGTACGTGTTCAGCATGAGGTGTCATAATAGCCAATTTATCTCTGTCAAAAACTGGCATTGATATGAAGTATTTTCTGTAAAAGCATTAAACAACTTGCCGCAAGATTTGCTACATTGATTGTGATATACACTTTGTGTCTAAGATGATAAATCAGTTATTTGATTTGTCTATAAAAAACAACTCAGGGTTCTTTAGTTCCACCTTTACAAATCAGAGTGTATGTATTGTGCTGAAGACACAAGACATTAGATATATTTTTTTTCTTTTCGAAGGTGAAGTGGGTATATATCTCTTTTTTTTTTTTTTAGTTTGACAGAATAATAATAATTCAGCAAATTAATAAAAAATGAAAATACTCTTTAGATTCAGCTAGAGCAGGGCTATATAACAATAATTATAAATTTTGCTCAATAGACAGACATGGTCGCTATAACATGCCATTCATGTTTTAACAGAAAACACAAAAAGCCAGTCATGATGAGAATGGCACTGCTCAAACAAATTATGTGGATGGAAAGGAGCTACAGCTTTGTTTGTTAGCTGGAGCATAGGCTAGCAGCTAGCAGGACATGTGCTAATGTTTGAGCTTGTGCAGCCACATCCAACACATCTCAGGCGAGCGAACTAAAAGACAAAATAACAATGGAAAACCCGATGGACAGCATTACTAAAGGAGACACGGCAATAGACACACAGCATGAGGCTCTGAAGACGAGGACATTGTTGAAAAAACGAGTCAAAGGATTTCGGTATGTCGAGATATTTCGGCTGTTTAAACTCCGATAGGACGCAGAGACGCTGCACTGCAAATTGTCTCAAAGCATGTTCCCACAAGGACGGCAATAATACTGATGTGTTTTAACGTATGAAGCGGGGCCATCCTTTAGGGCACAATCTAAGACTTTACAGTCCCAGACCCAAACAGGTGCTGCTGGTCCCTCTAAAGCAACCACAGGCAACAGAGTCCACTTTCTCCCGCTCTATGCCTTTCAACAAAAAAACACTGTAAGACCACAGAGGCAACAGACTACTTAAAAAGAACATGAGGCCAGTAAGTAGCTGATTAAAGTAATGAACCTTTGTTAGCGGTTATCTCAGACGTCTAAACACAGAGTGCAGACAGTTGCACATCTGAACCATATCTGAGCCTTACTGACCAAGGCTGGAATCTGAAAAGCAAATGTCTTTAAACTCCACACTTTCCTGAAGACCAAACAGGTGAAGTCATGACTTTAGGACTGACAGAAACACTTTGATCCTGAGGACTGAATTTGTACTGAGGAGATAAACAGAATGTTTTTATCTTTCTTTGTAGGTTTGTATTGATTCAAAACTGTTTAAAATTGTTGGAAAAAGAAAGGATATAGTACACAGACAGATTATTTGGATTTTTATTTTATATTAAATCCTACTTTATTTGTTTCAACTGACCAGAGAATTTGCTTTGTGTTCTTCTGTAAAACTTAAAAGCTTTAGAGTTTTATTTAAGATTTTATAGTTGTAAAATTAAGATTTTATTTTAGTTGGAGTTGACACACAACTTTAATGTTCTCCTGTAAATCTTGAAAACTTTTGCCTGCTCAGAATTCGGATTTTAGTTTAGTGTGTGAGTGTGTGTGTGTGTGTGTGTGTGTGTGTGTCTCTCTCTCTCTCTCTCTCTATACACACACACATATATAGATAGATAGATAGATACACCCGTTATATTTATTTGAAATGTAGTTGTATAATGTTCTACAGTACATGTCATGTTCAACTTCTGACAGACAATAAATAATAATCGAGCCTAAATTCACCTTGTGATCTCTTCACATCTCACTAAGTAAGCAGCAGCAGTAAAATAGAAATTTTAAGTTTGACAGAAATGATTTTATTGATATCAAAACTTATACTGATATCAACCGATATAAAATATGATATGAATTTACTGCCCACACTAGGTAACTGGAGCACTTTTTGAAAGCAGCCCTTAGTAACTATAAATGATTTTGCAAATCTGTTTTTACCCCCAAAATCATCAAGGGGCAGAGTTGTTTTGGATTCTTCATTATAGTACTTAATAAGATGCTGAATTATTTTTGAAGAGAGGGTCAAAGAAGAGTTGAGGCTCAGTCATCAGCTAATTTTATATTCTGAGGAAAACAAAAAGTGCCATTGCCATAACGCTTTCTTGATCTTGACAGGCGGTGTAGCTTTCATTTTTTTGCCTCACTATTGTGCAGTGTGTGTACAGAAACGCGTCTTCCGGGCTGTGATAGCTCAGAGGTGTGCCTGCTGCTGTGCTTGTGTTTTCTAGTGTGATAGAAATAGCCCATAGGCCAAACCAAGCATTCTGTCTATGTCTGTCATTCGTCATCATGCTTATTTTCCCTTATTCAGAAGTGTTTTCAACAAATGCCCATTTGCATGTGATGCTTACATCGACTGAATATTTACAACACTTTCATTTGCTGCTACTTGAAGGGTTTTGACTGTTCAGTGGAAACTGTTTAAACAGGCTTCTCTGCTAAAGGCTGGTTTTTGCTCTGGTCATTTACTTAAATAGTCACATCACATTTAAGGTTCACGCTTCTTTTGACAACTGTTACTTCTTACTTCTCCTTATTTTTTTCTTCTGTTTGCATGCATGCATGCATGCATGCTCAGTTATACACACATACGGAAATGTCAGTGTTTCCACCCTGTGATGATATTTCTCAAATTCTAAGGGCTGTGGCAGGAAGTTGTGCAAAATAGCGAACAGGATGCTTCCTTATTCGTCCCCATTATAACTTACCCTTATCTCTCTCATTCCTCCCTTTCCATCAATTGTGCCAGAACTCACCAGTGGGCGAATAAATATGTATATGCTCTCTCAGGGTCTTACTGATGTAAAAATTCAGAGCAGGAAATTTTCAGTGGAATTAAGCAGAAATGTTTGGATATGTTTTTACAGATTACAGATGGACAAGTGACTGTATTGTGGGTTTTTGAGCCCAAACATTTTTAGTACTTTCAGCTGTTCAACACATTTGCCATTTGCGTCTATTATGATGGCGGTGTGCATAAAGTCTACTTCAAAATTGCATCCCATAAAATGGAAACCAAAATGATTATCCTTAACCTTGAGTCTGACATGGTGTAAAATAGGGTTACAGTTTCAACCCCAATTCCAAAATTTGGGAGACTATGTGAAATATAAATAAAAATACAATACAATGATGAGCTCACTAACCAATATTTTATTCTCAAAATAACAAAGCACATCAAATGCTGTGAAATTTCATGAAAAATAATAGCTGATTTTAAATTTGATGGGAGCAGCATGTCTCAAAAGTTGAGACAAGGGCAACAAAAGGCTGAAAAAGGAAGTGGTACAAGAAAAGAAACAGCTGGAATAACCTGTTGCAACTAAATAAGTTAATTGTCCAGTAATGTGATTAGGTTTTAAAAGAGCATCTAAAACAGGCATAGTCTCTCAGAGCTAAAGATGGACAGAGGTTCAGCACACTGTGAGAAAGTGTGGAGCAATTTTGCAATTATTTGCTGTTTTACAAATTGGGGAGCAAATTTAGAATAATGTTCCTCGACGTAAAATTACAAAGACTTTGAATATGACATCATCTATAGTGTATAATATTATCAAAAAATTCTGAGAAACTGGAGAAGAAGCACGCCGCTGTCTTCTCTGGGCCAAAGCGTACTTAAAATGGACTGAGGAAAAGTGGGAAACTGTTCTTGGTCAGTCAGATCGCCATTTGAAATTCTTTTTGGAGATCATGGATATAGTGTTCTATGAGCTAAAGAGGAGGCTGAACATCTGCTTTGTTATCAGTACTTGTCTGAAAAGCATGCATCTCTGATGGTGTGGGGGAAAAAAAATGATTTTTAGCTGCATCGCAATGTGCACATGAATGATTCTGAATTGATTCACAAATGTGAAAAATCAGTTTTCTAAATCTAATGTAGCATTTGTGGAATGCTAAAGGTCGAACATGGAAGTGCAGCGGCCGTAAAGTTCGTGTTGTGTGCATAACAGAGGCATGAGATGGCTGAGCGAGGAATTCAGCCGGCACCCTCTGCATTAAAAGCTAGCGTATGGAAGCACTTTGGCCTCTGTGAAATTGAAGGGAAAAGACCTGGACAAGAGCCACACTATATGCAAGCTGTGTCAGACTAAACTAAAATATTTTGCAAACATGAGAACCCACATTGCATGAGTAGGAAGAAAAACACTGAGTTAAAGTTGCTGCTAACAAGTGGACCATCGAGCAAGCAATGCCAAAACTTCCACTTAACTCTGAAAAGGGCGAAGCAAATTACAAACTCTATCGCAACTTTTATTGCAGGGATTTGCGTCCATATTCAGTCATTAAAATCCAGGGCTTTCGTGCTATGTTGTGCACTTTGGAGCCAAGCACACAACGGCAGGATGCTGGTTAGGAGTCTTATATTTAATGTTAATATTTTCGAGCATGTTCAGTTATGTTTAACTTTACTAAAAGAATGCTGCTACAGACACCATTTTCCTGTTAGCTCTTTGTAATCCTGGAATTTATCAGCATAGAGTTCCATTTGTTTGCTAATAAAGATATTGGAATTAAATTCATTATGGGTCATTACAAATACTTTGTTTTGAAGGTGCCAATTAGGCACACAGTGAGTTAAAATAAATCTTGTATAGAAAAAAATGCATCAAGATGCATTGATAATCATTTCATAATCACATCGCAGCCTCCTTAATCGGAATCGAATCAAATCATGAGGTGCCTAGAGATTCCCACCCTAATTAGTGCCTATGGTGCGGGCAACCAGCACATCGGGAAAGGCAATGTCAATGCTGAAACATTATGCTCCCCTCCGCATGACATCTTTTTCAGAGAAAATCTTGTATATTTCAGCAAGATGATGCTAAACTGCATACTGCAGCTATTATTTGAGCTGTGGTTTCTTCATTGGATTATAAGTTGATACCGCATTTTTTTAACACCTTTCAGCTTGACACACATGTTGCTTTGGCTTTCTTCTATTTGTGATTCAGGGTGTTTTGCTGACTTATGTTCCGCCTTTAATCTTTTCTGTCTGTAGTTTTTGTGATTTGTAGACCAATCAGTTAAAGAGAAATGTACTGGGTATCCCATGTAGATTTGTGTCTGAAGTTTAGTGTTCCTGCTGTATGATGGCTCTTCCTCAGCTGGCAGAGATGTTTCTTAAGCTGTCAGTATGCTTCTTCTGAATTGCCTTTTGGATGTTGTTTAGCTTGCCTGAATTCATGGTTCAGAGGGCATCACTAGACAGTGATTTCTGATGCATCTGACACACTATGTACTATGACTGGGCGATATGGACCAAAATTCATATCTCAATATTTTTTAGCTGGATGGCGATATACGATATATATCTCAATATTTTTTAATCCCATAAAGTAAGAACAAAAAGAGAGTTCTTAAACAAAGCTACGTGTCCCAGATGTCACACAGGCACGTTTATTAACATACAGCTGTAGATGTACATGAAAAATTACTCAGA